>JAPYYV010006457.1:0-14287 GCA_030522625.1 Copidosoma aretas | reverse complement strand
CTACCCTCATGTTATTTTATTGTACATTTGTTAATATAATGTTAATCTTAAAACATGTAGAAGGGAGAAATCGAAATGAAACCAAATTATTAATTCATGCGCATGGACTTATAATCAAGTTTTGTGTGTGTGTATTGTGGAATAGGTTATGAGGTGATAGGGGGATGCTGAGGGAAAGGTGAGGGGGAGGTGGAGGGGGACCTAAGGGAGAGTGGGAGGGAGCGGGGGGGAGCTAACCCCCAAAAAATGGGGTTAAAAATCACGTTAAAATGAGCGAATAACTATGTGATTTGAGGGGGAGCCGTGGGGAGCCGGGAGGGAGCTGAGGGGAAGCGTGGTGGAGTGGGGGGGGCTAATACTCTTTTTCGTTCATACAACTATATAATATAGGAAGATATATATACCTACTGTATAAATGTAATCCATGTGCAGGAAGTTTTTTTACAGTGTATGTAAGATAAGGTTGAGAATCATCTAGAATTTACAATACATGCACTCAACAATCATGATAATGATCCGACTATTAATATGAAAAAAAAAAAATTAAAAAAACCAACCTCAATAAAAAGCGCGATGTCTTCAGCGACGTTGACAGGGACGACACACACACATGCCTCGCTGCACCAGCACGATGACTTTCGCGACGGTGACTGGGCGACCACACACAGACGCCTTACTGCACCAGCTCGACGACTGCGACGACTACGCTTACTGCACGCTAACACTTAACGACAATGAAACACGCGCGCACTTGAATACGATGGGGACGAAGACTTCAGCAGCGGCACCTATAACACGCACATGCCAGCCACAGCAGCACTTTACTTGTGATGCAAGCATAACGATGACGACGATGATGACGTCTCTGCTGCGGCCGGTGATGACGACGTTGCTAACTCTTTCTTTCTTTACTCTGTTGCCGCGCTGCTCTCGGTGATACTCTCTGCTGTAACTGGTGGCGACGACAACGAGGCAATGTCAATGATACTCTCTCTCTCTCTCTGTTGCCACGCTGCTCTCAGCAATGCTCTCTGCTGTGGCCGTCGACTACATAGCGCAGTGCACCACTCATGCAGCAGAAAGCAGGGATGTAAGTCACGATAGCTTGGAAGCAGAAGCACTGATAACGACGACGATGATGATAACGATGACGCGCATAAAAACCACCGTGCATACGATTAACTCTTTACACGCGACAAAGTATACGCACCCACATACAAGGCGATGACGGTGATGACGACAACATTAATATCAAGGACAAAAAGCCTCAAGCAGCAGCAGCAGTCCAGTGACAACGCATACGCGCACATTGCCAAAGCAAGAGAAAGAAGACTGCAGTAGCAGCAGCAGCACCCCACACTCACACGATTTTTGCGACCACTGGGCAGAATCAACAGTATACATACGCGGCCAGCAACTACTGCTGCTTTGCTGTACGGCGCACAGTGGGACGAAATGGGAAAATTTTTCTCAAATAAGATAGCTCCCGACAGGAAACTCGTATTTTTATGTTTCTTTTTTTATTTTGAAGGTTTTGAATCGTAGATTAAGGGCAAATTGGTCCCAAGTTTTGATACGTCACTGAGGGGGCAGTAAAAATCCCCCAAAGTGTCCCAAAATGTAAAAAAAAAACATTATTTTTCGCATAAAATTTATATTTTTGCCGCTATCTTGAATCTTATAGAATTTATATGTCCTATTTCTAGAGATACTGAACTTAAAGGGATCATTTTATTATGTTTATGGTGCAAAATATAAATTTTATGCGAAAATTAATTATTTTTTTACATTTTGGGCACTGATTTTTTTACATTTTGGGGCACATTGGGGGACTTTAACTGCCCCTCCAGTGCCGTATCAAAACTTTGGACCAATTTTCTTTTAATCTACGATTCAAAACCTTCAAAATAAAAAAAAAACATCAACATACGAGTTTCCTGTCGGGAGCTATCTTATTTGAGAAAAATTTTCCCATTTCGTCCCACTGTGCGGCGGCAGTACACTTCATCGTTACGACGACGACAAGCAACGGCTTCGCAGTGTGCATGATCGGATGTCAGCGGATGCGTGATGTAAGCTGTTCGCTACTGCGTATGACTGCAGTGCAAGTAGTAACAGCCCTCCGTAGTCAAGAGAGAAATCTGCAGGGTTTTCATGGTAACATATCTGCCTTACCATTAAGAAAACAGATCTCTACTTATACTAAAAGCATTTGAGTTTTAAAATATATTTGTTAATTTACTTAAAAGCTAGTACCTCTATTTCTAATACTATTTATAGTTTGGAACTTTTTCTCATTATTTAATTGTAGATTTAACAATTTTGAACTTTTTTTATTATTTATAATCTCAATTGTAGTGTTATAAATTAGTGTAGAAGTGGGCAAGGCCGCCGCCAGGCAACTGAAAAACCCTATAAGGATTTAAACACAGTAAGGGTTTAAACACAGCTCTGTTTGAATCCCTACTGTGTTTGAATCCTTATAGTTTACCTACATGTCCAGAACATTATTACGGTTTTGGTATTATAATAAAATGAGCGTTATATTCTAGTTAAAAAATAAGCGATAAATAATTAATCCATTTCAAAATGACTATACTAAACTTTGGAATACTTTTACACACTGTTACAAAGTGTTTCAATTTGATTGTTTTTTATTTAAAAGTGCACAATAACTAGGATAAAATAGCTTTTTAGAAGCGATAGTGAGAGATATCATTTGCTATTAGAGGGCTAGCGTGCGGAGTTTTCATACGATACGTATCACATTCTTGTACCCCCACTTGCTCCTCACAGTGTTGTCACTTTTTCACTAGTGCCTACTTTGGCACCTACTAAACTTAAAATGTTGCTAGTTTCTAATTAAATATATCAAATAATGATACGGGTGACATACGTACGCCAAACACAATCGGTGGCATAAAGTTATGTACAATAATTGTATGTACAGTATTTTTCAATCAAATGAATCTATACTCGTTGGAGACTCAAAAATTGGGCTTACGTTTTCAATGAGTACATTTTATAGCTTTGAATCTTCTTCTCAGTACGGCTGAGATTTTTCAAATTGTAAAATAAGACAGATAGACACCTCAAAAATATTTAGTCCAAATTTTAAGAAGATTATACATAAAGTATTGTTGGCGTAAACGTCATTTAAATTCAAATTGGTCATACTGCCTCTTCCTATTGACTCTCCTTGACATCTCTTGGTACCTCCTTACCTCCTGCCACCTTTGTTGTACAGTATTTTTCATTTCTACCTTTTTCGAAATACAGTAGACATCCATTTGCTTGTCTTTATCGACCTCAGTTCCATTATTCTAATAGTTTTCTTAAGAAGTTAAACATGATTTAAATTAGGAAAGAAATTTTTACAGAAGAGATATTTAATATTCAAAATAACTCGAAACATATTTTTGCGTAATCTTATGATGTTAAAGTGTCTTAAAACCCAGATAGTAGCTAAAAAATCCTAAAATTATTTTTTTTAATCAAAAATTAGTTAATGATCTTTTCTAGATTGAAATAAAATATGTTAGGGCTTCAATTTTCATAAGATAGACAAATGTTTAGCGAGATTAACGATTGCTTATAGCAGTTGTACAAAGGCGTTCATAGTACATGGCACTAACAAAAATAGATATCAAGGAATACATTGTGTGCTTAACTTCAGACTTTTGCGTTTAACCTTATTTACAATGTAGCGTACCAAACCCTACTGTTAATCCGAGATAGGATATCCACGTTGATATCTGAATGAAAAACTACGTGGATCGACATGGATATCCAAATAAAAATCCACGTAGATTTTTACGTGAAAAATATTGTGAAAAAAAAAAGTTCTTGGGGCGATGTAAAATTGTTTCCGTGAGCACACAAAATCAGAGTATCTAGAGAAAGTTAATAAATTAGTTAAAAAAAAAAAATTTGCCGACATGCAGCACCGAGACTTGAACTGTAGACATTGAGATTCACAGTCGAGTATCATACCCACTTGGCAAGAGTGGATTCGATGCGAGGAAAATAATTTTTGTCGTTAAAGCTTATAACTGCTAATAGTATTTGTTTCCAAATTTTTTCCTACATCTCACGTTTATAAACTATTCAGGATATTATGATAAAAATTTATAACTTATTATTGTTCATTAATCATACACGCTTCCATTCAACATTTAGTCCAGGGGCTCAGTATGAACTTGTATCTAACAGGGTGTCAACTCACAAAATGATGTAATTTGTACGTAACGTTCAGTGTATAATCCAAATTCACTGGTCATTTTTCTGTAAAAGTCGGGAAATTTGTTCGAACAGCAATTGTTATGACAAATAAAATAAACGGTTTTTTTGGAACTATAAAAATTGTTTTCCCAGCAAGCTGGCGTATTTTAAGAAGAAAAGGTATCATGTAAATTTTTCGGAAAATACACCTGAAAAAAGTTATGCATTTTCAAAGGTTTAAAATCTCATCCTTTTCACGAACTTTTATTGTTAAAACTTTTGATCCTATGCATATTTTAACAATCCTCGAAAAATGCATTTCTTCTGTCAGTGTTCCTTTGCAAATTATATAATTATATAAGTATTTGTTAATGTAAGATGTTCTGGCGAAATAAATATAGCCATTTCACGTTGCACTTCATAATGCACCTATTATCAAGGCCGGCTGTAAGTAAAATAGAGTGCCTATGGTCAATGCATAGTATTATCCTTATAATTTTTGGGTGTAGAATAAGAATCTACTGTTCTTTTACGTATCGAATGGACATTCGTTCCAGATAAATTGCAGTAATCCAATATTTGTCTAATGTAATACATTTTTTCTTGTCAATTGTAATGAAAAGGAAATTATTTTTTTACCTATATTGATCGAAAATTCATTATTAGAAGTTATTAAAGTTCAACGTTTCGGAATTTAGTTTTTTAGCCAACTGTATATGGCACTAACTACTAAGATAATTAATGATCATACCATCTTTCAAGTTCACTCTTTCTAATAGTGTTCTTTTGCTACTTATCAGTTATGTACAATTTTTATTTCATTAGCTGTTATTTTTGCCAAAACAAAACTTCTATGAACCTAATTCTTTTCAATTGCCATAAGTTTATCGGGATTTATAAACATATACATATGGTAATTGGGAAGTATAAGTGTCATAAATATTCTATGTGTATGTTAAAAAATAACAGCTGATCAAAAAATCGTGAAAACGAGTGATTATATGTAATATAAAATTTTTAGAAAGTTTGAGTTTATTAAGATTGTATGGAAATTAAGGTAGCTCATATGATCTGTAGTATCGATTTAAGTAAGATTAGCTTATCATACTTAAAAACATCGTGTGGTAGACGCACCAACAGACGCATTTTGCATCTCTAACCTAAGCATCATTTGAATTTTTTTTGCGTTGATGAATCTTTTGAAATGAAATCGTAATTTTTTATTCTATAAAGTTCTAATGTGTTTAAATTCGAATAAGTTTTCATGTGTTGGTTCATTGTTTCAATCCCACGAGTTTTATATTGTATTTTATTCGAATAACGTAAAAGATTCACATGTTTATTATGTGAACCAATGTTAAGAAAAGAAGTTTGAATGGCTTGTTCTTAAAAATTTACGTGGTAAAAAGGTATTTAATTTAAGAAATAGGTTCGTTTTATCTTCAATAACAGCCGCTTTAAGCTTAATTTACATCCCTGTAATTTATTTCACTAAAGAGCCACCTTTTAAAATAGGTTACGAAAACGAAATTCTGAAATATTTACATTTCATAACTTATAATAATGAATTTTCTTATCAATACAAGTACAATAATTCTTTCATTTTTATTACAGTTAATGACAAGAAAAAAATGTATTGAATTCAAAAAAATGTTGGACTGCCGTGATTCATGTGTAACAAATTATATCCATTCTATACGTGAAAGAACAGTGAATCTTATTCTACACCCAACAATTATAAAGATCATCATATGTTTTTACCATAGGCGCTTTATTGCACTCACAGCCAGCCTTGATAATAGATGCATTATTAGGTGCGACGTTAAAAGGCTACATTTATTTCGCCAGAACATCTTACACTAACAACAACTGCTTAAATTATTATACAATGAGCGAAGGAACACTAAAAGAAGAAATACATTTTTTGATAATAGTGAAAACATGCATCAGATCAAAAGTTGTAACAATTAACACTTGTGAAAAAGACGGCATTTCAGCTTATAAGAAAAACATTTTTATACCGCCGAAAATATCGGTCTAGTTATTTGTTTTAACAATCGCTATTCAAACAAATTTTCTTACTCTTACACAGAAACGACCAGTGAAATTAGATGATACACTGAAAGTTACATGGAAATTACATCATTTTGTGAGATGACACCCTCTTGAATACAAGTTTATACTGAGCTCCTGGACTAAATGTTGAATGAAAGCTTGTACAATTATAAAACAATAAAAAGTACTTTAGTTTTTATTATACTATCCTAAATAATTTATAAACGTTGGATGTGAGGAAAAAATTTGAAAACAAATACCATTGGCAGCTGTAAGTTTTAGGGACAAAAATTCTCTCTTGAAGAAAATACACTCTTGTCAAGTGGATAAGATACTCAACTGTGAATCTTAATGTCTTAGGTTCAAGTCTCAGTGCCACATTTCAACAAAATTTTTCTTTTTAGCTATGATCCTTACGCCCTTACGCCGGGCCTGGGTGTATGGACCTAGCACGGAAACAACGACGAAACGAAAGACCGTAAGTTCCCCCACCTCGCACGTTTTCTATGGCACTGCTGGAAAAGGGCAAGAGAGGGCCAAGGGGAACGTGGCGAGGCGATGCGAGGCGAGTGAGATAGACAGAGAGAGCTGTTAACTGTGCGTGGCTGCGCAAGTACGTGTGTGTATATGTATAACGGCTTATTCTGCAGTCACTGTATACCTCAGTGCAGTGTATACAGGTGTATATAGTGATGCCGTCGTGTCGTGGTGACTCAGTGGCGTGGCGGTTGATAGGAAAAAAGAGAGAGAGAGAGAGAGTGAAGGCTGTCTATGTTGACTGGTTTTTATGTAAATACATTATACAATAACCAAAAAATTTTTGCATGCTCGGCAGATCGATGCACATGCCCAACATTTATTAAACGGATTGTTATTATGACATAACCATGAACTATTTAAAAATACTTAATTTCTTGAAAAGAAAGAAGGATAGACCAAAAATAACAATTTTTATGGGATTTCTGAAGGAAATGAAAATCATCGCAGATCACAAATAACGAGAGGTGTTGGTTGATGTAAAACCATAATCTTAGTTTTAAGTGTTTTGGATGTATCTATATGGACTTAAGATGGACAAATATTGGAAAAAACTATCGTATGTTTAGGAAATCGTTACAAGTATGCAGAAATAATAATTTACGGTTTTTTGCACGCATAATCTTATAGTATTCGAAAATACATAATATCTTGAACAGGAAGCCGGATATACCAGAAAGAACAATTTTTACAGTTTCTCTCAAGGGTAAATAAAGATCGAAGCAAATAAATAGAGAGGTTTTAGTCGACGTTACGACATAGCCTCAATTTTCCAAAGTTTGGGTATATCTTGGTAAAAAAGTCTGAAACATTTCGAAAAAAATTACTAATTAATCCGAAATAATTTCATGAAAATAAAAATTAAAAGAAAACAGAAAAAATGCTGTATCTTGACAGGTAAGCAAGATACGTCGAAATCAACAATTTTGACAATTTAATGCAGAAATCCATACGTTATTTAAAGATGATTTTTTATATTGTTTGGAAACAACATCATTTAAAAAAAACTAATGTGTCTAAGTTTTAGAATAAATCAATTGCATTTCATGTATAGTTTCTTTTATTTGTCATACCATTTACGCTCACGATGGTACATCATTCTGATTTTCTCTCTCTCTCTCTCTCTCTCTGAATGTAGCTGCATATAGCTCTGCATGTAGTTCTCTGCATGCATATAGCTAAGCAAATTCTCGAGGTGCTGGGGGTACCTGACCTGCGAGGCGATGTGTTGGATTTGCAGGTTCTGCGACGTTCAGCCGGCACCACCGCTTCTCCAGCGCCCAAATCAAGTTCCGTAGTGGTTAAGTTTAAGTCTGTGGCTGCCCGTGACTTTATACTCGATACCAAGCGAAAGCATGGTGACATTAAACCGTTGGACGTGGGCCTGGAGAGTCCTGATTCAAATCATGTTATCGGATATACGAAATGTTACCCTAGCTTCAGCATAAGCTCCTATTGGCTGCTAAAGAGCGAGCTAACGCATATAATTTCAAATGTACATGGGCTCGTGCGGGATGTATTTACGTGCGTAAGAAGGATGGCGCTGACAAGATACCAATTTTGACTGATTCTGACCTTGATAAAATTAAAGCACTGTCATCTTCCTGATGTATTGTTGCAATGGCCCCTGTAACAATCAACATTCCCCAAAGCCTTACGTATCGGACATATTAATGCTCATTCAATGAAGGATCACCTGGGAGATATTGAGTTACTCCTTGACTCTTGCAAGGTTGATATACTATCGGTCAATGAGACGTGGCTTACGCCAAATCGTGTGTCGGATCTTTGTAAAATCGATGGCTATTATTTGCTGCGCAACGATCGTGACCTTCGAGCCCCAAAGAGGCGATCACATCGGTGTCGTCGTAAGTACGTCCAGGATGGTGGTGTGGCATGTTATGTTCGGGACAGCCTTTCTTGTATTGTTCTAGAGGCTCCACAAATCACGCATATCGACGACACAGAGTATATTATTTTTGACTACAAAACTGCCACTGGATTAATATTTTATTTGCATCCGTTTACCGCCGCCCTAAAGGCGCTGTTTTTAAAACGTTCTTCGAGTATCTCCAAAAGTTTATTCACCTTTATCAGCATATGATTATCCTTGGCCATCTCAATAGTGATTTATTAACTGAAAATTATTACAGTGTTCATGTGCGCAATCTTATCTACGACCAATCATTACATCTTATCCCTTATGGTGCTACTCATCATTCTAAAAATTGTGCTACATGGCTTGACGTTATAATAACTGACTCTTTGGATTGCATATCATACTTTACGAAATCGTCCTCACCTTTTGTCAATAAGCACGACTACCTACTAGCTGACTTTCTATTGTCTAAGGATCTGTCTCGCCAAGGGCCTCACCAGCCGTAGAGATTTCAGGGGCTTCCCTGCTGAGGGTGCAATCTTGGAGCTCGAGGGGTTGGGGCCTATTCGTGCTGCTCTTGGTGGTGACAGTAACGTGGACTTGGTTCTTATGAATTTTCAGGATCTTACCGATAATCTTCTCCATCGTTATGCACCGTTGACCGCTATAAGGATGCGTTCCAGGCCGGCCCTGTGGACCACTGTAGCCCTTAAGGCGAGAATCCGTCAGCGGGACGCCCTTTATAAACGGGCCAAGTGATTTTCTTCAGACGCAGCTATTGCCGAATACCGCAGCGTCCGTCAGTCCTTAAAAATGCAGCTCAGTGAACCTTGCTTTTTCCGAATTTTTTAAATTTTTTGTTTGATTTTTGTTTCTTACATTGATTGTAGAATTTTTTGGTTCGATTTAGCCATTAATTATTTTTTTTTTATATTATTATGCATGATATAAACAATAAATTTTCTTATTGACTTACGAAAATAAATAAATCCTTAGGTATTTAATTCTATTTTCAAAAAATGGTATATTTATCCAAATGTTTAAAGAAAACGTAGAAAATCAAAAAGGTTTTTCTCGTGCTTTCACGGGCCCTCTAGCGATTTCATATACCTGAACATACCTAGAAAGTAAATCCTTAAAAAAATCTTGCCCATATTTGCCCCTCTTTAAATAAGATGAAAAATCATTCCTTAAGTAAGTTTATTAGTCCGAGGGCTAGGTCTTTTCTGGTGTACAACCAGTCTGCACCGGATTTTGATTCATGGCGCATCAGTGATACGACATTGCGTATTACCTCTTGGTCGATTTTCAGAAGAAATTCAAGAAACTTTACACAAGGTTACAAAACTATTCAGAAGAGACAACAGCAGGAAAATGTCGCGTACTAAGACTAACGAAGATATCATTCATGGACTTCTGTTGCACTCGGATCCTTACGTTTGATTATTAGGAATTACACCTAAGAAAATAAAGAAGATATTTTCAACTGATGTTTTAAAATTATTGACAGATACTGGTTGTATTACAATTCCCGCTGACAAAGAAAACGAATCTAGTGATTCTGAATCAGAATTAGAGTTTGATTGAATACTAATGTTTAGTTTTTAGTTTTTAAAATTTCATTACAAGAAAAATAGATAAGATGAATAAAAACTTATGAACAATAAATTATTTCTTACTTTTAATTTTGATTTCTTTATTATACATCTAGAAAAATATCATTAACGGGTGAAGGTGGTAAATTTTTGTATGTTTGATATGAAATTCGTAATCAGCGACCCGAAAAACCTTGAAAATGGTATACAACTTGGTAACTTTATAAATTATGTGGTATTTCATGCAAGGGGGTGGTTTTTAAGGGGTGAAGGGGGTAGATTTTTGTATGTTTGACATGAAATTCGTAATGAACGACCCCAAAAACCTTGAAAATGGTATACAACTTGGTAACTTTATAAATTATGTGGTATTTTATACAAGGGGGTGGTTCTTAAATAGTGAAGGGGGTAGATTTTTGTATGTTTGATATGAAATTCGTAATCAGCGACCCAAAAAACCTTGAAAATGGTATACAACTTGGTAACTTTATAATTTATGTGGTATTTCATGCAAGGGGGTGGTTCTCAAGGGGTGAAGGGGGTAGATTTTTGTATGTTTGATATGAAATTCGTAATCAACGACCCCAAAAACCTTTAAAATGGTATACAACTTGGTAACTTTATAAATTATGTGGTATTTCATGCAAGGGGGTGGTTCTTAAGGAGTGAAGGGGGTCAATTTTTGTATGTTTCATATAAAATTCGTAATGAGCGACCCCAAAAACCCCTGAGTACTAAATTTTTTATCAATTACTTAATTTTTCGATTTTTAGCCAGCTTTTTGGCGATTTGCCCCATTGTGGGCCGTTGCCTTTCACCCAGGCTAAAAGCGCGACTTGTTAGCGCGTTAGCTGTGCCCCACTTTGACTATGTGTGCCTAGTACATAACAACCTCTCAGACTACCTCTGTATTAAGCTCCAGCGTCTTTTTTATGTGCTTATTCGCTTTATATTTTCTCTGCGCCGTGATGCAGCTCCGAGCACTTATTGTGATAGCCTAAAATGGCTTTCTCTCAAAAACAGACGTGATTATTTTCTAGGCACTTTTACTTACAAAGTGCTAACTACCCAACGGCCAAAATATCTCTATGATACGCTACCGTAGTCTGATGATAGCCTGCGCCGATCGCAGCACCTTGGCAATTCAAATGTACGGATCCCGTTTGCGTCAAATAAATCTTTGTACAAATCCTGCTGTGTACAATCTCTGCGTCACTGGTCCAACATTCTGGTCCCCATCCGTTTACAACCCAAGCTCGAGTCATTCAAAAAAACTTACTTAAAACACTTGTACAGCAGTAGGCAGGCCTACTCTTTTATTAAGACTTAATATTTCTTATAATAATTGGTGGATTTATGATATTATTGATTAAGGATTTAAATGGCGAAGAATGAAAAGTTAGAGGAGAAATTGGGTTTGCTTCTTCGCTCATCGAATGACAGCTGTTATTACTCATCACATAACTTGCGTTACTTCACTAGATTTAGCTAAAATGTACCTTTATGAATTAACAATATGTAAAATAATTGTATGATTACTTTCTTTGCCTTTCGGCCTTTTGGCCTAGGCATAAATAAAAGATATCAAATCAAAACTCTCTCTTTACGCAGACATACACGTATATATGTATATGATAATGAAAAAATTCGTGGCTGATGGTGCCGCTCAGCTATTCAGCAGACTCAACTGAGTCACTGACCGTGACTGTACTACACTTATACTATACACACACAGTAAACGTGCACTATATGCATCCACGCTCGCAACTTTCACGGCCGTTTAATCGTCTGAATAAAAATGAACGAATGTGTATTTATATGTTTTTCCTAATGCTACTATAATATTTACTGATACAAATTATACCATCAGTAAAATGAATTTTTTATTTTCAAAAAAAATGGGTTTCGACATATTCTTATTTTATTAATATAATTGCAATTTTTGAAGTTATACTTCTATATGCGCATTATGCAAGAGGTAAATCAATGATTTCAAGATTTTTTCTCTCTCCAAAATGTGTGACGGAATTGAATTTCTCTCGCAACCGGAAGTGAATTTAAAACCCTATTCTGTCTCACTCTTCTCTCTTTCTAAAACGTGTGACAGTGCATTTGAATTCCTATTCTCTCTTTAGCTACGATGCGTAACAGAAATGACTGAATTTCCTTAAAAAAAAAAAAACCTTTTAAACTTAATTTGAACTCACGAACATTAGCACGTGAGCCGAGCACCGTACCCATATAACCACAAGCTATCCCTTTAGATCATTACTTTTACTGCCTCTTATACGCTGGTTCATAACTTAAAAAAAAAAAAATTTTATCGATTATTTATTATTTAATTTGTTAATGAATATTTGATTTTAGTGTTCATCAATACTACATTATTAATTAATTATTTAATTAATGAAATAATTTTTTTTAAAACATTGGAAGCAAAGTCTAACATTATTTTACTGAATGTGCAGACATGGAAAAAAAAAAGAGAGAGAGAGACATACCTTTTTTTTCATTATTAGTTAATTCATATACAAGGTTTGATAGATAAATTATTTGATGTTCATTGCGTCTTATTCTTTCAAAATTATTTATTTGTGAGTAAGATGATTTTTGAAATTATAGGGTACTAGTGTTGGCACGTTATGCACGGGAGTAAGTCAATAAATTCAAAATTTTCTCTCTCGATGAATATGTAACGGAAATAAATTATTAATTTTCATCAAATCCTAAAAAAAAAAGCCGCGATTGCTATCTTTTTGAGGCAGTTACTCTAACTTCCTCTCATATTGTGGTTCATAACTTATTTTTAATTGAAATTTTTGATTCACTGTTTATTAAATTATTTGTTTTTAAATATTTGATTCATGATGTATATTAATAAATTATTTATCTAATTAAATTATTTGTTTCTAATCGTTCAAAGCAAAGTTTTACACTCCCACATGAAAAAACCAATTACCAAGTATTTTTATTTAAATACAGTAAAAAATTACCAAACAATTTTTTCACGCTCGGCAGATCAATGCAGACTCCCAATATTTATGTAACAGGTTGTTATTATGACTTAACCTCAAACTATTTGAAAATACGCGATATCTTGAAAAGGAAGAAAGACCAAAAATAACAATTCTTATGGGTTTTCTAAAGAGTAAGAAAGTCATCGCGGAGCACAAATAAAGATGTTGATTGATGTAAAAACATAACCTTCATTTTTAGTGTTTTGGATGTATCTATATGGATTTGAGATGGAAAAATTTTGGATAAAATTAATGATTATTTACAAATTCATGACAAGTATGCAGAAATAATTATTTACGGTTTTGTACACATATCACCTCAAAATATTCGGAAATACGCAATGTCTTGAACATAAAGCCAGTTTATAGGCTGCAAATAACAATTTTTATCGGTTTTCGAAGGGAACGAGGCGGACAATTTGAAAGTTTTTAATCGACGTTACAGCATAATCTTAATTTCCCTAATCTCGGGTATATCTTAGTAAAAAAGTAGTGAAAAATTTCGAAAAAAATTACAGCAGATTAAGAATATTAATACAAATACGAACAAACTATTCTAAAATAATCTGAGAACAACATAACCTTTAAAATAGAAAAAATGCTTTATCTTGACGGAAAACAAAGATGGACCAAAAGTTACAATTTTAACAGGTTTCCTAAAGGGTAAATTAACAAAGAGTTGGACAAATAAATATTTTTTAGGCAACAACCACGCCGTATTAAAGAATATCTTTATCCCAACGATAATTGCACCAACTCAGATACATCGAATTGGGTTCTTTAAAATATCGTTTCATAAAAGCAATTTCTACATTTATATATTATCTGCCAAAGAAGTATAATTTAAGGACGTTTATGCCAAAATTACTTTATTTACGATTGTTTTCAAATTTTGAAGATAAGTTCTTTAGGTATCAATGTATGTTATATTTAAATTTCAGTAATCTCAGCCGTACCGTTTTGAAAGTATAAAGCTTCAAAGT
>JAPYYV010006456.1:682-16536 GCA_030522625.1 Copidosoma aretas | reverse complement strand
CGGAGAGACGGGAGATCGGAGAAAGATGTCGCGTCCCCTTTTTTGCCTTTTTTTTTTTTCGGGGGAGGGAGACGGGAAAAATTGGATCTCCTCCGGGGGCGTTATTGCTCCTCGGCCGGCGTTATTGCCGCTGCAGTTTTCATTTGGCCCTCGCGGAGCACGGGATTTGATTCCCAAAAACGGGTGGGCAAAAGTCGTTTCCCCGACGCGACTCGATTCCAAAAGGGGGGTGCGTTCCGAAATGCCAGCTCGCTGACTAAATGACAACACTGGAAGGAGCGGGATATTCGAATCAAAGAATCGACTGTCACCCAACTGTATTGGAAACGTCATTTTTAGAAGGGCAATTAAATTTTGAAAGTCCCGCTTCCACCGATAGCTGCGATGTTGCCGTTTAATCGACGAGTTTGCATTTCGGAACACAACCATGGTAACGGATAAATCGTCCCCCTCCTTCGAAATTACGTCCAACGTACAACGAGATTGCCTGCGCAATACAGTCGGTAAGCCCCGGTCCTGCCGGCGTCCTAAAAAATAATCGGAGAGAACAACGGTCCCAAAATAACCCACACGAACCCCCATCAGCGAACGAGAGCCCCCGAAACCAGGAAAAGCCCCACGCAGCCCGCAGCGACGCTCGATCAGGACCTCGTGGCGGCGCTCGCACGTGACAGTATATATATATATATATATATACACACAGCGGCAGCAGCAGCACCGCCGGTATAATACATATAACAGTCACGGGCGGCACGGCCTGCAGAGAGAGCCAGCTGAACAGCGCGCCCGAGCCCGAGAGTCGCTCGCATGCAGCAGCGGCGCGCGGTCGTGAAGGTGCGCCCATACATACGTATACATACGGATATTGGATAGATGCGCCGGTCGCTCCGTCCCTCTCCGTCGCGCGGCCGGAGGAGTAGGCCGTTGTATATACAACGCTCGCAGGTTGCCCTCTCGAGGTGCGCGCCGCCTACGACGGGAGGGCCGGCCCGGTAGCGGGCGCCCATTGGCTCGCGCGACGCGCGCCGAGCCGGCGTTGGGCGAGAGAGACGGAGGAACGTCGGTAGGTAGCGGCTATACGCCGAGGAGAGGAAGCGAGTCGGGTAGAAGGAGGAGGAGAAGCAGTGCCGACGGGGACGCCCGGCCACGTATATTGCTGCACCCGCACGCCCCAGCTGCGCCGTCGTCGTCGTCGGCTGGTGCCCTGTACTACTTCGGCTCCCGCTTCGTTTCGCCCGAGTCGTGCAGCTCGAGGATCGCAGCCCGCGTACGTACCGATACAACACGGCGATGTCGGCGATCGGCGAGCGGGCAGCGCCCGGACGGACCGGCGCGCCGATCGTTCGTGACTCTGGATCCTCGGCCGGTGCGGATTGGTGATTTTGCGGGACAGCGGTGTCGCAGCAGGGCGCGCCGGTGATGCGCGTTTGACGAGGGAGAGGAAATGACGGTCGAGCTGTTGCAGTGCGCGTGTGAAGTTGGCATCTCGCGGCTCCTGTGAGTGAAATGTGGGGCAGGATCGGTACAAGTCACCGTTGCGACACCGCGTGCGCGCGGCTCGAGTGAGGGGGGGGGGGGGGGGCGGGGGGGGGGGGGGGTGGGGGGGGGGGGGTGGGGGGGGGGGGGGGGGGGGGGGGGGGGGGGGGCGTTCGAACGGCGCGCGGAAGGGGGGACCCATCGTCTCGGGCAAAATTACGAATAACCGATCGTTTGATGCGAGGCATTCATCAGCGCATCGAGGGTCTCCTCGCCGTCGGCCTCGGCAGCAGTGGCGGCGGCGGCGGTGGTACCAGCAGCGGCAGTGGCTACCAGGCGCACTACCTCGAGCCGCGCCTGGACTACTTTGGCCACCAGCCCTTGGAGCAGCCGCTGCACCCGGCCAAGTCTCTCCTCCATCACTATACGACCGCCGTCACTGCCCTGCACAACAACAACAACAACAACAACAACAACAACAACAACAACAACAACAACAACAGCGTCGAGGAGGGCCAACGGAAGAAGGAGGAAGGCGAGTCGGCGGGGACGGAGCAGCCCGAGGGGGGGGAGGGGGACCCCGTGAAGACGACGAGGTCCCCGACGCCGCCGGCCGTCCTGGCTACCGACGCCGGCGGCGGCTTCTGGCTGGCCTCGGTGCCGGCCCCGATGGAGGCGCCGCAGCCACCGCCGCCGGAGACGGGCTTCATCAGCAGTCAGCCGTCGATGGCCGAGTTCATGACGGTCCTGCCCCACCACCAGCTGGGCCCCGAGGTCGCGATGCAGAACACCACGGGCCCGTCCATCAGTCCGGGCGGGGGCTACCATCACGGGGGTATCATGGATACGCTCGGGACGGTCGGGCCGGTGGACGCGTCGGGGGCCGGGGTCAACGTGCCCGAGTACGCCTGGATGAAGGAGAAGAAGACGACGCGGAAGAGCAGCCAGCAAGGTGAGAGTTTTCGGTGGGCGCGTGGTGCGTATAGCGGGAGGAAGAGCGTTAAAATGCAGGGGGAAATGGAGTCCGGTGGCGTTTTTGGGCGCGTCCTTTCGCCGAGAGGTTACCGGCAAAAATGGTAAAAACGGGCTTGGGAATATTGAAGTCTCCGGGAGACCACGCGGAACGTCACCCGATTAAAAGATCCAACGCAGCTATTTTTACAATGTTTTCGTCTCCCGGGGCACTTTCTCCTTTTTTGTCCTCCAAGGAAGATCGGTTGGCGATATTTGTGGGTGAAAATAGCGCAATCGCGATTGTATAGTGTAGCATACTTTTTTTTTTCCCCCTCATTCTACACGAGCGAAACGATCAGAGCCAACACACTGCTGAACTAGAGAAACGATTAATGGGTGCTCGATAAGGGAATCACTGAAGGTCGAACGATAATCGAGCTGTAGATACGAAAATCAGAGAGAGAGAGCGCGCATTCGTGCGTCGACGAAGCTCGGCAGATCGCTTTTCAGAATAACGTGATGAGTAAAGAATACATATTTCGAACCGATGAATCAAGCTAGAAATCGAGGATTTTTTGGAGGCTAAGTTGAAAAAAAAAAAAGGAAATAATTCAGAAGCAACGTTTCGCCGGCTATTCGTGTCGGTCTCATCGGGCTCTAATGTACAAGATGTTTAATGTGGATGACTGTGAAATTGCCTAGTTGTGAGATTACATGTTTACGTGTCAGGTATTATTTTCATACCTCGCTGCGCCTCGGTCGCCGATTCCCAGTTTGATCTATTGAGAGTGCGATGGGGAACGCAAACGACGTCACATCGAGTTCTCGATATTGCTACCGTTGGGCAAAAAGTAAAACAAAGACCGAAGGGCTCCAAGATGAAAACAGAGAGCAAACCGCATTCGCACATGTATACAACGGATCTGTGTCCCCGACCGGTGGAGGAGGAAAGGGTTCGGCCGATGCCTATACATCACACACGTGTCCGAGTCCCGCGCGGCAGGGAAAGATGAGGAGAGAGAGAGAGAGAGTCAGTCGATAAAACACTCGGTGGCAAATCGACGCGATCGAGGGGCCCACCATCGAGTCGGCACTTCTGCACCATTCGGACGCATTAGTCCTGCTCTATGGGTATATAACTGAGCGCTCAAAGCCTACAATGACGAAGAACCCGAGCTGCTCCTCATTATCCCCCCCCCCCCCTCGTCGTCACACATTACACATCCGCTTTGAACCTGACACATCTGCGGCACACGCGTCCCCGATCTCGGAAAACCGCACCCCGCCATCGTTTCCCCGGCGGCGAACGTATCCGCCGATCCGTCCGCCCTTTCGGCGCGATCGCGGGAGCATACAGAGTTGGCGCGAAAACCGCCGAATCACGCAGTTGCGGGTATCGTGTGTCGTTCGACGACGCGCGGCGGGAAAATCGGTCCTTTGAGGGGACGCCGCGCCGGACACATGGGCCGGGGAAAGCGTCCGCGCACTCTTTCGCGTCGGCGCACCGTCGGGTGAGTTATTGTCGGTGCATTATACGAGGGCCGAACGGCGGCGGGCGACCGCCGGGCCGGTGGTGGTGACGATGATGACGTTTCCTTCCTGCGGCGATTTCCTGGGTCGAACGCTAATGTCGCATTCCGCGTCGGGGGACCGTTTGGTGCGCGTGATAGGATTCGGTCGGAGGTGCCGAGGTACATGCGTGGGGATCGGGCGCTCGCAGTCTGGCGGGGATGGGACGTCGGAGGTGATTTTCAATCGTATCGAGCGGGGATTGGGAGTGATGATTGTTGTGGGCAGAAATTAATGGGATGTCCGATCGAAGTTTTGTTTTAGAATTACTTCTATTGAGGTATTTCATCGCGTATTTAAGGGGTCGAAGAAGGATTGTGCGATGATTATTTTATTAATTAAGTAGAGGGGAATCTTTTTGTTCGACGTAATTTGCAGTCAAAGTGCCGATTTTAATAGCGCAGTTGGTACAATGTAGATCTCGATCGTTGCTGCAACGTAGTATTTGGTTCGAGACAGGGGATGGGTAAAACGCAGCAAAGAACAGAGCACAAACCATCCAGATGGGTAAAATAAAAAATAAAAACTATGATGCAGGGAAATATTTGAATGGAGATCATACAATTTTTTAATGACATTTAAATTTTTTAAACAAATATTAGATATTCATCCTTTTTCAAACACGTATCAAAAGTCGAGCGATGACTGCACGTCATAACTAGTCACTTAAATAAAACTAAAGCGATGAAAAAGTTCTCGCTTCGGCCATCAGGAGATGGAACTGAAAATCTCCTCATTGTCAAAAGGTGCGCTCACTAATTTTGTCACAGAAGCGTGAACTTTTTTCATAACTCTTTGTACAACTAATCATCAGGTTTTGATACGTAGTAGGCGTTTCTCTATTATAGCGTGTTCAAAAAAAGTGGATGGATATCGAATTGAAGAGTAGACCACTCAAATAGAATCATCGAAAAATTATTCGATACATTTGTCTTCGTATATTTTAAAAATCTCCAAAATTATGATTTTACTGCAAAGGTAAATCAAACATTAAAGTGAGACTGTGTGCATATAATTTTAAAAAAACGCAATACCTTTTTTATTGCGGCGTGAAAGAGTTCATTTTAGATGTCAATTTAGTTTGCAAATATGTCCCGATTTCACATTAATTTTGTTTTTAGATTCGTTCTTTAATAAATTGGTATCAAAATGATTCATTTTAAACACATAATGTCTTTTCGCGCTTTGAAATTGTCGCAACAATGATTTCAACATCTGCACAGCACATCAGTCGGATTATAAGTTGATGGCTTCGTACCTATATCGTGACGCAATACACAATACCTGATGGTGAAACAAGAATGATTAAAGTTTCTTGATACTGTGTTTTATTGGAAAAAAAAAAAAAAAAAAAAAAAAAAACAACCCATTCCAGGTTACATTTTTCTCCAAACTGTCTTTTGAGTGACTTATGCATGGGGTTATTTGCTGCTGCAGCTTCCCCACATTTCTCTTCACGTACTCAATTATATAATTTAAATCTCAGGTCTCGAACCATTGTCTCTTATAATATATACGGAGACCGACTCTCAACCGACTACACTACACGTCAGCCTACACATGCCCAAGACAATTCTTCCAACACACCTGCACGATTTCGAAAAAATAAAATCAACCGATCATCCGTTATATCCGCTGACAAAATACTCGCTCCAGCCGCTCCGCCCGGCAAACATCGCGCATTTCTCGCCACTCGATCATTATTCGAAACATCGGAATTTCACGCCTCTCCCTAATCGCCGCTCGCGCAATTAGCACTATCTCCCGCAGTTTTATCGACAACTTCGCTATGCCCAAACGTACGACGCGCACCGCCCGGCCACGAAATCAATAACCTAAATATAACGACTGACGAAAGTTCTTGCACTTTTCGCGGCTACGGCACGGGCTCCCCTTCGATCTCCGCCTCGCTCGGGATTTGTCGAGGAGAGCGAGGGACGATTAAAAGTAGAATAGAACACAGCCGGGCCGCCCCGCACGGCTCGATCGTCCGCGGGAGCATCGTCGGCGTATCCGAGCCGAGAGCGCGGACGAAACGAAGCGACCCCCCGCGCGCTCCTCGTTTGTCCCGGGCAACGAGACGTTTTGTCCCCCGGCAGAAAGGAACCGCGTACGGGGTGTGCCCCCGTATCGGCACTTTATACGGACGGCTAACGTACGTACGGGGAAAGGGGGGCTCGATCGTTTTCCGGCAACTTGTTGGCCCACCGTCGAGCCATCGAGTTCCCATAAATCTGCGGCCGGACCCTCTGCTGCCGCGGCGCGTCCCTCCTCCTCGCAGCAGTTTATGGACCAGAGCCGAGGGGGGGTCTCCGCGGAAGATCGAGCTCGGAGGCGGAGTGTACCCCCGTCTCCGCGGATCGAGCGTCCAGCCGCGGACACCTCGTAACTCACGCCGAGCACTTTTTTTCCCCCCCCCCCATACGCACACGCGCCGGTTAATCGGATGAGCGGTGGCCGCGCACGCCCGGGCGGAAAAATCCGCTCCGCTGGCCGCTCGCGCGTTTTTCCTCTTTAAAAGCCGAGCAAAAAGAATCCCAGCCTCGTCGGCGCTACGATTAACCAGCCCCCGGAGTCTCGTCCCGTGCGGTTTCCGCCCCGCGAAATCCGCCGTCGCGACGGGCGGAATATAATACGCGCAGGCCGGCTTCGCATCAAATTCGAATCTGCAGCGGCCCACCCGGCCCGTATCCACGGGCCAACGGTGGTGCTATTCTCTAATCAGGCCGGGGGTCTGTGCATGTAGTAGATACGCGGGGAGTCAAGGCGGCAAAAACGCGGGATTCGACGCCTCCGGTTGTGTCGGCCGGTTTTTCCGGCGCCTCGTCGCCTTTCCGGGGAGGGGGCCGCCGGTCTCATCAGTCACCGCTCGCTCGTACACGCACACGTAGGCGCATCCCTTCTTCTTCTTCGAGCGCCGCCGATGTGTCAATTAATCCCTGCATCCCGGGGGACGTGCCCGCCTAGCTGCACCATCTCGAGATTCGGGGGGCTTTTCTTGCGAGCCGGCGCACACGAAGGATACCGTAGCGGCCGGTCGGCTGGTTCTCCCGAGAACTGTTTTCGGCCGAGTCACCCTACCGCTCGTTTTACGCGCGCGTAAGCGCAAAGCTCGATGGCTCGTGTGATACGGAGGAAGCGGTGGAGGGGAGGGGTTGGGGGGGGTGGTTGTTTGTATGTATATACCCACCGCCACCGTCTTAGCACGCCCCATCCTCCCTCTGTTCTGTCGTTTCCCGAGGAAATTAATCTTGGGGGCACATAATGACGGCTGCGCGCATTAAACAGGGGTAGTTTCGGGGAACAGGCGAAATCTTCATTACCACTTATCGCTCGCCTCGCCTCGTCCTGAGTATATGTATATACGCGTGTGTACAGCTAACTGGATCTCGAGGGCGGCTTTTCTTCTCTGCACTGTGTATTATGCTGTGGATAGGTGAAACTAAGATCTGCTGCAAGTGTCTGTATATATATATATATGTGTACTCACGAATGGATTCGCGTGTAATTTATATACACGAGCTAATGGAAATTTCTATCGCCTCTCCGCGGGGTGTCGTGGGACGTTTGGGCGCTGGATTCGTTACGGATACACGTCACGTTTGATTGATCTAACGGTTGTGCAATCATACCGGGCGTCCGATGGTTTTCCGAGGATTCGTGTACACCACTGTGCGTATACGGGGGTGTAGTTTCAAGAGGTCGGGAAGAGAGAGATTTTGGGGGGCAAGGGTTGTTATGCAAAGTCAAAGAGCCCGGCTAATTGAAGAGGTTCGGCTGTGCTCCAGTTTGCCGGGGAGTTTTATGGCTTGTAAAATTTTACGACTGCCAGAAGTAAGTTCGGCTCGGGACTGCGTGTCCGTCCGCGTTGGGGTTGCTTACCTGAGGTGCAATAAAACCAAGGGCTAAGGAGTTCGGCCGAGATCTCGCGGGATATTTTTATTTCCTCGTTATTGAGAGGGACACTCTGGGAGTACTTGTCGGTAGAGACAACAATCAGATGTATACAAAAATATACAATCACAATACGAGCTACTCGTGTATACAGGAGCGTTGACTGTTAGTTGACATCGGCGGGGCACCTACGGAGATGATATACGAAATTGAGCGGTGGAAAAAAAAAAAGGGTCACGGAGCTCGGCTACCACAGGGCAAGGACCGAGTTATCGCGTTCTTGGTTGGCTGGGCCCGGCCGAATCCAGTGTCCGGTCACCTAAATCATCGTGGACAGCTCAATGCTCCGGACGGATAACGCGCGCGCTGCCCCTGAAAAACACACACCCCTATTGGAATCATGTACCCCGGGACTTTTTGCTCTGCGCACTGCTGCTGCTGTTGCATTAAAAATGCGGGGTTTATCCAAATTAGTTTATAGTTTTTTCTCAAATCTCTAATGCTGTAAAATCTTTCGAATAAATAAACTGATAAATCTTTCAAATATTCGTGTGTTAAAGTAGTAAAAAAGTAGAATGCTTTCGAATGATGACAATCTGTTCCCGATGGAATAAGCCTATTATCGAATTGTAGAACCGCACGAAATTCTTTTTTTGTGTGAACAAATAAATCTCTCGTTTTTGCAGAGAAATAATATCTTGATGAGTTTTGTTTTCAAATTAATAATCTTCTGATTCCTCCAGCGCATTCAGCTGTTCGATACAGCTATACACGATTGATACTTGGGATATGATTATTTTAAACTATGATCACGTGACTACATACAAATTCAGATAACGTTTGCGTCCGATGGAAATAAATAATCTCATACAAGCCTGTTACAAAGATAGATTCAATCTAATCGTCGATTTAAAAGTTGCCCAAACAAAACCAACAATGAATGGGACTGTCAATATTAGGCGTAAAAATAAACATGACCAATTTGATGCGCCGTTGAAATTTATAATTCATGAGTGTATCGATTAACGTTTTGAAAATATAAATAAATTAAAATAAATTTCGTGGAGTAAAAGAAACATCAATTCTTCGTCATATTCCTCGCGACATTATGACATACTCGTCTCAATAAGCTACACAAACGGGAAAATGAACAAAAAAAAAGCAGCCGCTCCCCTAAACAGCCGCACTCGCGCGACGCCCGTCGAGCGAACAATAAACACGCAGCCAACAAATTGATAATCCGGAAGCCCGCAAGCACCGCCGGCGCGAGCAGCTTCTCCGTCTCACTGCCCCGCCGTGCCTCCGCGCGCATAATCGAAAATCTGTGCGCCAGCAGCTCCGGAGACCGTGCACACCCGCCCGCGCCGAAAGAACTTTTCCACGCTCGTTGTCGCGCCAAATGGGCCGCTATAAAAGCACCCCCGGGGCGCGGTCTCTCTTCTTTCCCCCCCCCTCCCCGCAACGACCGCCCCCCACCCCGCGCCCCGTTCTTCTCTCCCTCGGCCCGCTTCCCGCGCGATTTCCGCCGGCCCGCCGCCTCGTGTCTCGCGCGCGCGTGCGGCTCGCCCCGATGCGGGCGCGGAGGGAACGGACGAGCCCCGGAGCGCGATTAAAATAATAGCCGGTGCTCATGAAAAAATCACTTCCCGCCCCCCCCCTCCCTCCGCGGTTCGCGACGGGAAAACGCTCCGAGAGAAACTGGTTCGGGATCGGCGCCTCGGGTACGAGAAGCGATTAATAACCATCCGCGGAGGGCGGGGGAGGAGAATATCGACGAAACGAATCGAGAAACGGCCCCCGCGCGCTCTCGAACGCGCGTTATGCATGTACGCGCGCATCGATCAAAATCCATCGGCGATACGGCGGAGGGGGGGAAAAAAGAAGAAACGAGGGCTAGACAATAGCGGGACAAATAGCGTAGGTGGGTGGGGGGGAGGATGAAAAAGTCGGGGTGGGAGGAAGCGCTCTAGGATCGTCGGCGATGCCAGGAACGTAACTAACCGCGCGAGCGCCGGCGGTGGCGCGCGTTAATAATAATTTTATGCAAATGTCCGGGAGGGGGAGCAGACGCGAGTTGGGGTTCGGAAGAGTAATAGAGAGAGAGAGGAGCTGCTGCCGCTGCTGCCGTCGCCGCCGAAAGATGGGAGGCAGGGGGAGGGGGGTGCCCCTTAGTCACTCGTAAAATAGAAGTAGGTGTAAAAATCCGGCGCAAGGAGGACACAATATGCAGCAACGAGGTCGTCTCTGTCGACTTCGTCGCTGCGAGGGGGAGGGACCCAGATTCATTGCGCGGGAAGAGACGCCGGGGTTATATTGCGCGACCGAATGGGCTTGAGGTCGCGGGCAGAGGCGAGGATGAAATAGCGCGGTGATTGTTGAATTTGTGTATGTTTGCCAAGTTTGAACAAAAATTGTTTGGCGGTGCAGCGATCGCATTGTAAATCCAAGTGTGTTAAAATATACTCTTCAAGGGTGCATTACAATAGCTAGATTGATGGTTCACCAATTATTTCACCAGCTCTATGTGAATCAACAAAATTTCCGCGAATAACATCAATGTACAATAGCTTTAAAGTACCAAACCTGCCCATATTATTCAACACACTTGTGGCAAGTGTATATATATCATAGAATGTTTTACGTATGGTAGCCTTCCTGCGTTGATTATTTCTGTCGGATATCGTTTGGTTGGTCGGAACTAATGTAAAATATTTAATCATAAATCAATTTTACTTCTTTATCAAATACTTTGTAACGTCGCTGCGATACGTTTTATAGATACGCGTGAAAATTTTAATAGCTCTTGGATCTGAAGTGTTTTCATCATTTCCATTTCTTTTGCACAGTTGTGTAGTTTATCTCATGTATACGTTTCGTCATTCAACGAAACTTTTATTTTTCATCAGCACTGTATCGCGTTGAATCGGTCCTTATATTTTCATCGCGCTGGAAATACTACACGCCAAATATGATTAAATACTCTGCGAATCCCTGAAAAGTGCCCCTTCGTATCCCCCGAAACCCAACCCGACCATCCGGAAACCCCTCCCTCCCCTACTCCCTCTTCCATCCCATTTCAATCATCATTCCATTCATTGATAGGTGCACCAACTTTTTGAGCACAGAGCGCCAGAGAGCTCCTGACACTTCCTCCTCCCATACCCGGCGCAAGGGTTGGCGGGGGGGGGGGGCAAACCGAAAGCTCTCCAAGAGCCCCAGCTTCTGCTGCCGGCTAATTACCCCGCAAGACATTCCTCGGCGAGCTGCGGCACCCCTCGCGTCTGTATTACGGGCCGAGCCCTCCCTCGGCCCTGCCGTCACCGCAGCCAAGGCTCCTCTCACGCCCAGCGCCACGCGAGCGCCGCAGTCTAGTCGGGCGACGACGGTGTACGTGAAGTTTTCTCCTCGAGATTAAATAATGCTCCGACGAACGCGATCGGGGGGGGGGCACGCGACGTTTGCCCTTCCGCGGTCGTGAAGGATTTTCGAATGCCAGGTCGAGGTGGATGTGCGCTTTGAACGTGCCTTTGCCCGGGTGTTATTGCATCGAAGTTTTGTCGTCGAAAAATTCAGCATCAACCGCGAAAGAATCCAGCCAAGCGCCGAAGGAACGAAAAACTGTCTGGTTGATCGTTCGCTGACTTGATCCGCTGGAAATGACTCGAGTACGGTAGCTCGGACGACTCGTCCCGACAGAACCACCTTCGGTCCCGGAACGGGTACGGAAAACAAAAAAAAACCCCACCAAACTCGTCGCGCTCCTCTCAACCGTCATCCGTCTGCACAACACCCGACCCGCGCGACGGCCAGCCTCCCCGCGCTAAATTGATTTTGAACTTTCGGAACCGCGCGCCAACTCAGTTTCGCCGAACCCGCACCTTCCGCTGAGCTGCATGTATTTATATGATGCGAGTGCACAGCATCACACGCCAATGCGCGGTGGACGAGAGCAGAGCTGCACACGGGGTGAACGAACCAAGGCGATCGGGCGAAAACTCAGCTCGCAGGTGTTTTGTGCTCCGGCCGGAGAGTCGAGCGCGAAGGAATCCGCGCACCCGTGCACTGCATCAAGCGCGCACACGGGCACCGAGCAGCACACGTCGGAGAATAAGCGCGGGAAGCAGTAGTCGCCGCACGGCCGAGGCTGAAAGAGGAGCGCGGGCGCTTTTGATCGACGCGTGACGAGGGGGTTTTGCATTGTACACGCGCCGGCTGCCCACCGCGCGCGGTTTATTTTTTTCCCCCCCGCTCGGCCCCGCGCGTATCGTACGAATGAAAGTTTAACAAACTCCCCCCGCCGCGGCGACGGCTCCCGCCGAAGGACCCCGATCCCGGGCACAAAGGCTCGCGCGCGCGGCTCCCCGAAAGATGGCGGTTCCGTGCTCCGTTCCACGACGCGCGGAGGACGAAGTACATAATCGGCGCTTCTCGCGACCATTCCCGAGCTTCTCGCTGAAAAAGCCGAGGGCGGGGAATTGCTTTGCGCGTTAATGACGTAGGGATGGATTCACGAGTTGGAATCGCATTGGCGCGGCGAGCTCTTTGCATCCGGGAACATATTCGTAAAAGTGTTGGATTTCGAAAAGTTACATCGCGAATCGTATCCGCGGCACCGATGCGATCTCCGAGCGCTCGATTTCATTCCCCACCGACTCCAAGCCCCTCCGTCTCAAAATGTACGTCCATTCTGGTAGGTATAGTGGCAAAAAAACACCGCGGGGATCGGGCATTTGCACTCTTGTGCACAAACGGGACGAGGTGAAGAAAACAAGCAGCTCGCGGTCACGCTCTCACGTCCTCCTCGGCTCTCCCATCGCGCTCGGCTTCAATTTTTCATACTTCCCATCCCTCTCCCTCTCTCTTCCTTTTCTTCATTTCAAGGGAGATTTCGTTAATAAATGCTCGAGTTCCACTTCAACTTTCTCTTTAATTTCCTCTCCCGGGCGGCGGCGGCGGCGGCGGCGGCGACGTCTCGCGGTGGCTCGTCCGCTGCTGCTCCCCGTCTCCCGAGGCGAGGTGTATACACCTTTTCTCTCCCGGACGAGATTACAGTATGTATACGGGGCCGCGGCGGCAGCAGCAGCGGCGGATGATTTATCGGAAGGAGAGCAGAGCGGCGGACTCACAAGTTCGCCGCCCCGCTCGAGCTGGATATGGAGCGCGCGGAAGTGCGCGGCGCGTTGTGTACAGGGTGCTCGGGCTGTTTGCCGAGAAACGCTCTCGCGCCGTGATGGGCCCCGTGGCGAAGCGATTACACCTCCCGGGGCCGGGCGATCATAATGATACGGTCGCACGATCTGCGCCGCCGTCGCCGCCGAGGCCGCGTTGTGTGGAGCGTATGATATATCTATATGCACCAGCGAGAGGGAAAAATGAGCGCTCGTGGGTTTTTTGCGCGCGCGGCCGTGCGCGACGCGCGTTGTTTGCTGGTGTGCGTACGTATGGCTTCTTGGGCCGCGTGTACAGTTTTGTGGAAGTAATTTGCTGCTCCGGCGTTGTTGGTTTTGTCGAGGTTTTGTTCTGGTGTGACGCCTCGCGCGCGTGTACGAGAGGTAAATTAAATTCAACAATCTGCGGCGGGTATGCTGTGCAAACGTAATATAGGATGGAGAACTCTGTGGGAAAGGCAGGACCGTCTGTTCGAGGGTTCCATGCTTTGAGGTGGTTCGGGAGGGAATTAAAAATTTCAAAGGATTCAATGAAAATTTGTTTGGGTCGACGTACACTGTAGCATAAAATATAACGTCGAGGCAGGGTTGACGGGATAAATCATGAGAAAAGACAGTTCTGAGATCGAGCTTTGACTGTGCCATCGTATGTGGCATAATAACAACACCTACGTGAAAAAGGGCTGACATAAATAGTTTCGCGATGCAGTATATTTTCTTGTCTTCGTCCACAGTCGTAAAAAGATCGTAGAAAATTAGACGTCTTGAAAACTATTGTATTATAGTTTATTAGAAATCATTTGTGAAATCGCGTCTTTGACTTAGAACTCGGTCCTCGGGTTACGCAAGAATTGTTCATGCAGAGTCGGTCAAATAAATTTTATCAATTTTTTTGTTCATACTTTGTGCGCTGCGTTATAATATACTAATTTTGAATTTATACATGTGTAACTGTTACACTTCGAACAGCTGTAATAATCTGGTCCTGTACTATTTATTTTATTATATTTATTTTCGTATTTATTATCTTTTACTTTTATAACATATGATAAGAGGCCTATAAATATATACTGTACGTAGAATTGTATATCACAAAGCCATATGTAAATAATATACCGGACTATTCTGGGCCAGGAGTCCTTAGTCCACAATAAACGAAATAATAATAAAATAATAAATAATATATAGGGCCTCCGACTCCTTGGTACTTAATAAATAAATACTAAATAAATACTAAATTAATTTACTGTAGCAATAAAATCGTGAGAAAAAGGGAGCCGAATGTAAATTTGAATTGCTACGAAAATTATAATTTCCCCACGATCGCTGCGGTTCCATACAGGAGGGACCGACGGTACCTCAAATACAAGCACTCATGTCCAATTCGACGAACAAATTTTCGGACGAAAGGAGACGAAAAATTCGCAACGACACACTTCAAACCACACACCAAAGCAACCCAAACTCCCCCCAAATAAAAGCGTAGGCGCCCAAAGTCCCGCAACTCTCCCCCTTTCCTCCAAACTAAACGCCCGCACCCGCCGCGCATACGTACCCTCCGATGGATACCTCCACCCACCCGCAGCCCAAAAAGCGCGAAAAGTCCGCGGGGCCGGCCTAGACCACCGCACCCGCCTGCAGCAGCATCACCCGAGGGGGGGGGGGGGGGCACCGGTGCAGCCGAGGTGTTCAACGTGTGCCGCATATTCAATGCGCCGGACGCCCCCGCGCGATCGATCTTTTCAGCGCGGCGGCAGCGGGGCAACAAGCGTGACTCGCCGAATCTCGCCGCGCGGAGGGGAAAGGGCGGGAGGGGGACGGACGGGCGAAGCAAGCGGGAGAGACGAGAAGTTCGCGCGCGTATATATAACACACGTACGGTTCACGTACGCGTGATGTACGTACGTATGCGAGCGAGAGAGGGCTGACCGACGCCGGACGGCCGAGCGCCTTTCTGATTGATGATCGCCACTACCGGACTCTCTCTCTCTCTCGGCTTTTTTCCTCCTCGACCCGCTGCTCTCTCTCGGTCCACGCTCTGCGCGCGACAGAGAGAGAGAGAGAGACGGGCTCCGGTCTTCCGTAAGCAGGGGGCGACTCGGCGCGGATTTTTCTTTTATCGCGGCGCGATCGCATCGCTTTCGTGCACGTATATGTACGTAACGGGACGCGCAGCTGGCGGCACCGGGGCTTTCTTTGTTTTGCCGCCGGGACGGTTATTGCCGTCGCGGGGGACGGATCGGCCGCGCCTGCGGTTTTGTGCGCATCGCGCCTCGCACCGGATTATTATTATCGTCATCATACACTTTCGCGTCTTCGATCGGATCGACCGGTGGATTCGCTTTTCCCGGGAACGACACGCGAATCGCGGGGCCCTCGGGCATCACACCCGTCGCGATTCGGAAAAGTGAAAATCCATCATCATCGTACGTACCACCGGCCCCCGTAGCACGCGCGTGATTTATAGAGCCGTCCCTTCCTACGCTCCTTGCATACGCCGGGCGCGATGAAAAATGCCCCGCCGTGCAGTTTATACACGTGTAAAACACTCCCGAACGGCTCCCGCATCGGGCCGTCGTTCGCCTCGTGCGTGTAATATCATACTCGCGTCGATCTCGGAAAACGTACAGCCCGATCGAGCGCGTCGAGCCCGAAACGAAGGTAAACGCGCGCCCCCAAGGAGAGCCGTTGTACAGGGTGGGGGTGGAGAGGATTGTTTGTTATTCCCCTCAAGTTCAGGGCTAAAAAATACTCCCGACTAAATTTCAAAGTTTCGAGGACGGGGGGGGGGGG
>JAPYYV010006455.1:0-15476 GCA_030522625.1 Copidosoma aretas | reverse complement strand
GGGGGGGGGGGGCGCAGTTACTAAAAACAAGTGTTATTACATGCTAAGCAAATATAAAAAACAATTACTAGAGCACTGTCTACTGGCCCCAAGCAAGGCTCCCAGATTTTTGGGACTTCGCCGCATACGCAGTAACGAAAAGACGTCAAAAGCAGCGTATTGGCGGAACAGCAGTACGCTGCTCAAACGTCTGAAATGACGCTATACGCCCAATTCTACATATCCTAAGTACGTAAACCCAATGACCCTGTGCGCTTGCTTGACTGAATATTTATTTGTTAAATGAATAAACTATATCCCAAGTGCTTAATCCCAAGTAACTTAACTGGCTTGCTTGCTTGCACTTTTGATTATTAAATGGATACACTAGATCCCAAGTGCTTAATCCCAAGTAACCCAACTGGCTTGCTTGCCTGTACTATCATTTTTAACAATACAACTAATGACTCAGAGTGCTAAATTCCTTGGCGTTTTTATTGACAACGCTATTAGGAAGTATGTACAGATATTTTTCACAGCAGCTACCGTAAGGTAATCTTTGAAGGTCCGTTTTGTACTACTAAAAAACGAAACGCAAAAAGTGTTTACGCTATAAAAAAACGCAGTATGTTTACGCTCTAAAAAGTATAAATGTTTATATATTTTTTGGTTTTCAGCGGGTTTCGTCGGGCTGCAATGTATCTATCTAGTTAAATTTCGAAAAAAATGCTGTCGGTGCTTTTAATAAGTAAGTACGCAGTCATTTTCAATTTACTTTCTATAATTTTCAATGATATTATTATTACTATTGCTGTTGTTATTATTATTATAATTATAATTATTGTACCTATTACTCTAGTAAATTGTAAAATTCCGCTAAAGAATAAAGTAATTATTGAAAACTCGCGTAGTACCTTAACTTTATCAAAACAAATCCATAACGTAAATTTTCTTGCGACATACATTTTTATCTTACTGAATAATTATTAATTTAACAAGAATACTAACAAATTAGTTGAAATTTTCTCATTTGATTCATTAAAAAAGTAATAAAATAAAACGCGCGCGTAATGTGGACACTTGCTATGTGCCGGTCTCAAGCTCAGAAAAATTACAGAGAGAGCGTAAGTTTTTTAATAGTACAAAACCGACCTTCAAAGATTACTTTACGGTAGCTGCTGTGAAAAATATCTGTACATACTTCATAATTTAGTTATTTAGTTAAAAATAATAGTGCAGGCGAGCAAGCCAGTTGGGTTACTTGGGATTAAGCACTTGGGATATAGTTTATTCATTTAACAAATAAATGTTCAGTCAAGCGAGGGCACAGGGTCATGGGGTTTACATACTTGAGATTTGTAGAATTGGGCGTATAGCGTCATTTCGGACGTTAATGCAGCGCGCTGCTGTTCCGCCAATGCGCTGCTTTTGACGGCTTTTTGTTACTGCGCATGCGGCAAAGTCCCGAAAATCTGGGAGCCTTAGCCCCAAGGCCGAGGACAGCCTTGCTGGCGCGAATTTATAAATCAATGCTACTTTAACCTAATAACCAGAAAAGTTAAAAAGCTCATCGAAATAGTATATGTGGATAATGTAGCTAATTGATTAAAGATCCTTATAGTATTGACAATTTTTATAAGAATCATAGAAAATTTTTGACTCATGCGTTATTTAACAAAGTCTCTTAACAGTTCAATCAAAATTTCTGTAGTGAATCGTATGTACCTTTGGTTAAAATAATACGATTGTACATAAAAAAAATAATTGGAGCTTATTCAATTAAAAAAATAATAACATTAAAAAAGGCAATGTTACAATGTTATTCTGGAAATATTTACACAAACATAAAGAAAGTCGAAAGTCGCTCCTAATCTAATATTAAAAATCTTGTCTTTAAAAATTCGTATCATACTTTGATCGACATAAGGTTTGATTGACATTGATTAGGCCTTTTTTAGGTACGTTACTACAACATTCTCTAACACAGTGTCAGGTAGAGAAATTACCTTCACTGAAATGCCAACGTCACGGCGCTACCAGCCTAAACACACCGTAAACTTTGCGCCTACACTTAAGAGGTAATTCTTTTTATGTGGGTATAAAGTAGGAAATATAAAATTTGTCCGTACCGATCCCTAAATTTCCTCTTATCACGCCTTTAAGGTAGTCTATCACCGCTATATAGCACATATTTTAAATATTTCACTAGAAAATGCTTATTAAATGTTATAGTAACTGTTATTTCACCTGAGAATAATATCCTTAGTACTAAAAATCATGCAATTTTTTCATAAAATTTTGTTATTAAATTTTTCGGATACCGGGGATTCAGAAAAAATTCAACAAATTAACCAAGACTTTTTTAGTTTACATCCAATTTTCAATTTTTTGGGCTCATTCTCTTCCTTTGAAAAATTCATTGGGGGTCACAGGGGAAAATTTGCAAAAACTTCGACAGATTTTCCCCTGGTGACCCCCAATGAATTTATCAAAGGAAGAGAATGAGCCTAAAAAATTAAAAATTGGATGTAAACTAAAAAAGTCTTAGTTAATTTGTTGAATTTTTTCTGAATCCCCGGTATCCGAAAAATTTGTTAACAAAGTTTTATGACAAAATCGCATGATTTTTAGCACTAGGGATATGATTGTCAGGTCAAGTAATAGTATCATAACTTTCAATTAACAGACATAGTAAAAAAATTTAAAATACATGCTGTGTAGGAGTGATAGACTACGTTAAATATGCCACTACGTTTGTTCAAATTTTATATAATCTCATGGTTACTGTCAGAATAGTCTAAAAACAGCTCATTTTTGCAGGTGCACTTAATCAGATTAATCTTCTGGCAGATGTACAGTGACATACTTTATATTTTTTAAATGTTGCGCTTAGGCACCTCTATAAATACCAGAGATTGATGGATATGTCCCTAAAAAGTGAAGATAAAATATATTTTTTATATTTATAACGTACAACTGTTCCATTCTATTAATTAAATGGATAATAATATATATGTGCTTGGCAAAAATACTTATTTATTAAAAATATAGTTTTAGAAAATTAATGTAACGAGTATCATATATTAATTTATATCTTTGTACACAGGCGTTAAGTTAAATAAGAAATATAAAGTCCAGTTACATAATATGTCAGCTCATAATCGATAGAGTCCACAGGATAAATTTTTCAACCCCTTATTCACTGCACATCGGCTAATTTATATCATGCAAATTAGATTGTTCCATAAGTCTAAAATCACAAAAGAAACATGTAATCTACTAGGATAATGCACATTAAAGTAGCATAATGTACGAGTGAATCAATTGACGGGACCAAGATCAGCAGAAACATTATTGATGTCTGCACTGTAAAAAAATACTAGAGTAATATTATCTCAAAGTATATGAAAATTGCATTATTACAAGAAAAGTTAATTTAACACTAATTGTGTAATCTTACATTACTACACTACTACTTACATTATTGCACTACTACATTCAGAAAAACTTTACACAAATCGATATTGAAAACTACACCAACACGAAATATTACACGTTTTGTTTGAAACTACACGCAAATAGTTTCTTAGATTTTATGAGCACTAATAATGGCATACATCTGTGTTTAATTAAATTCTGATCACCCTAAAAGTGATTTCAGATCTTAGTATACATCTTAAATGTACTTGTAAAAATAATCGTTTTGGTCTCTAAAACTAGAAATTGGTAGTAACTTTATACATAATGCCAGTATTATTACTACACTTAACGAGGTCGGATAATTGTTATACTGAATATATTAATTTTGTACCACTAATTTCAAAGTGTGCAACAGTATTTTCGAGATCAGCTTATCGGTCGATTGCTTGAGATTCAATGTCGACACAATTTAACCCTTCACAAAAAAATTCATTACAAATCACCTATAATATGTGATACCAAGTAGATTATTCAGCAAGCTTGGAATCGGCCGACACAGATATGTGATCAACTAGCGGGATATCAGGATAGTAGAATATCTTATATCTTATTCCTTACAGCTTTACAAAATTATTTGTTTTGCCATGAATTCACTACAAATATGCTACAAAATACGAACAGGGGTCTAACATGATTAATAGCATGATGTACGTCTTAAAGCAGAGAAAAGAAAAAAATGGTGGTAGTCATGGTTAAAGAATATGATAATCCCTCATGACAAGTCACCAATCCATTAAACCCAACATTCACTTGTTACGTGATTAAAATTTTTGTTATGTTTATACCTTAAATATCTCAAAATCTCGCGCGCAAAGTTATACTTGTGAATAGTTTTCCAGAAATTAGGAAAGCATCTCATAAGTTGTCTCACACACCTTGTAAAAGTTGAGTCGGTCTAAATGTTGCGTCCGAAATTTTTCGCGCGAACCAAAAAGCGCGAAAGAGCAGTCACTTTTACTTTTCTCTACCTTAATCGAGCCCCAGAATGAAGTTAAATGATTCGCTTCAAAACTAGTCAAAAATCCTCGATAAGAACTTAAATTTAAGCACTGGATAATTTAAAAATGCTGGTATAAAGGAGAGTTAGAAGCATTTTAATTTTTAGTCAAAAAGTTGATAAAATGCGACATTCTTACGGTAGATAAACTTTTGCATAAGTTTTAACTTAAAAATTAAGACACCTGTAACTTCCATTCTAACTAACATTTTTACGTAAATTACTTTGAATTAAATCTCTATACAAACACTATCAATTGCATTGTATTTGGATTTGATAACTTCACCTACAATAAAGCCAAAAATTAAAATAATGCAGTCCCAATTTTCACTATATTTTCTGTTTATGTAGTTATTTAATCACAATTTCGCTTATAATGAAGTTTTAATATCGGCTTCAATCGTGATTACAAGAAACGGCCGAGATCTTTAATTCAAGCACTAGTTACGTGAAAAATAATGACCAGATCAAAAATTAAGAGCAAATTAAATTCATCTTAAAAATGCCTCAAATTCATTAACTTTTGCGATTCTTCAACTCACACTTGAACAGCTCGTACCTTCTATCCTGCGTAACTTTTTGGACTCAACCAGAACTTAAACTCAAGCTTTTTTGAGTGCTTTTGATTAGCTTACAAACGAATGTTATAACTATATTATGAGCTGAGATACAATGAATATAGTACATCCGAGATTTTTAACGAATTTCGTCCATTGTGTTGCCGCTAGTGTGTGCTTTTAAACTTTCTTCAGTGCCCAAAAAAAGGTGTTTCATGGGTTAATTGTATAGAGCATCTTACGACAAAAAGAATACGTTTTAATAGAGCATAGTTACATGCTTATTGACGATGAAACTGGCCAATAATGTGAGAAAATGTCAAGGTTGAAAAAAACGACCGAAAAAGATGAACAGCATGCTGAGGAAAGTGCACCAGAGGACTTCGGTGACACAGTTGCAAAAACAAATGAAAGAAGAGAAAAAAGACTAAGCCAATAAATAAACGAGGAAATGAAAGAAATTACTCTCTTGACGCACTAAAAAAAAGCTTCAAATGAAGTAGAGGAAGGTGAAAGTTGGCTTTAGGGAGCGTTGCAAGAAAGTACCAAGTACCAAAAACGACGTTATTTAGGCATTTTAAGGGTTATTAAGAGGACGTCGGAGGATGAGGTTATGTGTCTCAAAAATCCAATTCACCGTTTCACATCTTGCTCCAATAATTCTGAATTAAATCGAGTGAGATTTGAGGAATCCACTTAAAATTGATTACGGAATAGCGCTCAACTCTTGAAATTGCAGTAACATAAAGATAAAATGTTTTTAAATAAACTTTTTCATGAGCAATAGTTCCAAGGCAACACTGAGTTTGAATCTTTTTATAAGTAGCAAACAAATTTTAAGAATAACAAAAACAAGAGTTGAGCGCTATTTTGTATATTTTTACTAATAATTTAAAATTTTTTTGTTACACTCCAGATTGTAATTTCATTTTAAAACGTGAAACGGATAAACTAAAAAATATATTTCTTTTATCCCAATTTGGTAAGATTCTCAAATTTAGGCTAGGTAATAGGTTACACTAGTGCTCTCTCTCTCTCTCTCTCTCTCTCTCTCTCTCTCTCGACGCCACGCATCAAATAAACAGTCTGCTGCACTGCCGTGGTTGTTATGTTATTGATTGAGGTTAAATATACTCGATTTGTTTTATATACTTCTATAGATCTATTAATTTTAAAGTAAATTGAAATGTAGTAATTATGTTGTCCCCACTACGATAATACAGTGTGACTTAGCCCTCTGGATTCAGAAGATTAGCTGTATATACATCGTACATAAAGAGTTCTACTACTGTTTGTGATTTTTCGTATATTATCACTGGACAGTCTAGTCTGGACTTGACAGCTGTATGTTCAGTCACACAAAAGATTTATGTTGCTGACAAAGAGCATAAAACAAATTTGGTGTAATTTACTAGTCGTTTTTCGTCTTTTGTGTATTCACTCAAACCTGGTGTATATTTAATTATTATTTATTTAGTTACAGGAGTTATTTGAGTACATGGCTTTAGATGACAAAGCTATCATAGTTTTTGGAAAACAAAATACATAGTTGACGATCTGGAAAACGATTTGGATTTTTCTGGCATAAGATGCCAGAGCCAGAGTATTCATGAAGATCGTGAACAGTCCGGCAGATAACAAGCTATAAAAGATATTAAAAATAGTAATTTTCGAGTAATTTTTTCCATTTATGTAGCAAGTCAATTGAGATTATACATGAACAAAAATTACTGAACGATAGTCTTTAAGTGACTAGCAATGTACCATTTGTGCTTACAACATTTAAGGATCCCCACTTTTTCATAAGGGGTTTAATTGCTAATGTACAGTCTCAGTTGACTATTATGTTTGGACTTGTGCATCTGATTCATCGGACACAGCTTTAACATCAAACATCGCCACTACTGGATTATAGTTTATAAATATAATTGAATTTCTTGCGTTCCTATTAGAGAATCTAGATTCATATATGATACTAAATGATACCTGAAGATTTTCAAAATTATTTAAAAAAATTTTATATGAGAGTGGTATATGTTTGAACTGTGACCGATAAATTAAAAGGAGTCATACACATGAAAAACAACTGAGACTGTACATAAACTAATACTTTAGTATCACATACTTGAAGTTACTGGAAATCAGAGAAAATGCTTTTATTATTCGTGCATGTAAAATATAAAGATCTCCAGTTTATCAATTAAGGTTTCTTTGCTTACATATAATATCAGTTGACTTTTATGATTAAACTAAAGTTTTTATTTCATCGAACAGAGCTGTAACTGAAATTACCACCACTACTGGTTCCTGATTTATTATACTGATAAAATTTTTGGATGCTTGTGCATCTAATTGATTCTAAAATCTTAGTATTTGATTTTGAGCAGTAGCAATTTATTCATTTTTTATAATCTACTAATCTGTATATTTACAGCTCTGCATATTAGGTTTAGTCAATTTCTGGAAATCCAAGTGGTTTCTTATTTGCTCACAATATAATCTAAGTTTGGAACAGTAGTCAATTATATTGTCATCAACTTATCGAAAAATAATCTTGCAGTGGTCCTACAATTTGATGAAGACACTATAACAAATGCAGTCTACAATGCAATTAAAGATTTTTTGTGCTTGGAAGTTGACAGAATGAAAAAGTATGGAAAAACTTTTGTAGTAAAGGTAGCTGTTCGATGCCAATTTAAGTATGCATTAAGATTTTTGGTCTCCAGCTTTTTGTTGACAAGACAGAGTATTTGCTTTGAAACTAATTTATAGTCATTCCAATGAATTCACCTCACTTTATATTTTTTCTTTTCTTTAATGCGTTATTTTTTGGAACAACTTTTTTTACACTTTTATTCTTTGACGTTAATCTTTACTTTATGTAACTTAGCTTATTCTTTTATTAGCAAGGCCTATAATAAGGCGTTTAATCTGCGGCATCTAATTTTTTTTCAAATCTAAAAACAAATCTTGATGTTTTTATTAATATTTTTCAATTTCAAAAAGACCGGCTGCACAATAAGTGAGCGATAGGCTGTATACATTAACTGAATACACTTCAGTAGGTTACCTGTTGATGAAATGAAGGTCTAATAAAATTAATTTGGCGGCTCCTTGAAGTTCCTGGATTTTAGCAGAAATTTCTAGCTAGAGTAGTATTTTACAATAAAGTACCATATGCAATTTAAAATTTTCAAGAATAATTTTAATCAAGATAATTAGTAAACTTTTTTAGCGACCAAAATCAAAGACTTGGAACAGTGAAGCCTGTCAACGTCAAAACCGAGGTAAAGACAAAATTTGATGTCCATACAAGAGACAAAATCAAATGTCTTTTAAAAGTATATGGCAAAACTGTGATTCTTTCTAAAAAAGGCATATTTATTTTTACAGTCATTGTATCAAGTTTTAGTAATATCAGGTTGTTAGCAGTCATGAGGATAAATCTCTGTGGTCACCGGTGCAGAAAGTTGCTAGTTAAAAATATAATAACGCCATGTGTTGTGAATACGCGTAACGTAGAGGTCGTGGCCCGTTATAGGACGAGTACTGGAGTGCAGCTATCACTGTATAGTTTATGTTTCTTGTCTGTAAGGTTAGGTATTTTTTAGCTATCAAAGGCTGCGTTAAGTATGATAAGTACCTCCGACGTCCTCTTAAGGGCTGGACTGCTGTTTGATGTAGAAAAGGCACTTCCTCAGTATTGAGTGAAAATCAAGAAGAAGATATTGTTAAATGGATTTTGTACTACTCGGAAAGACGTTTCCCTATAAATAAAAAACAGTTATTAGACACAGTTTAGGCATACTTGGAAAACATTGGTTTATCACATTTATTCAAGGGTGGCCGTCCAGAAAATAAATGGCACTGCAGCTTTTTGAAAAGACAACCCAATCTAAGTATAAAAAACGGCTCAGAAACTAACGACAACTCGAGCAAGTGACTCTGAAAGTAGTCTCAGAGAGTGGTTCACAAAACTCCAATCATATCTGCAAGAGAAAAAGTTGATCAATTTACCACCAACAAGAATTTTTAGTCTTGACGAGAGTACATGCTTGTTCCTCCTAACAACAATGCAGTGTTGCAAAAAAAGAAGCAAGGTCTGTGTATAAGGTTGTAAGTGGTAATTAGAAAACTAATTCAACACTGTTATTTAGAATTTTGGCATCTAAATCATTAATTACACCTATGATATTGTTTAATGTACAAACTACGCCTCGTCAAGCTGTTATAGCCTAAATGCCAAGTGACTGGTCAGTGGGAAACACGGCGAAGGGCTGGATGACAGCAGACAGTTTTTTAAAATATTATAAAAATGTCTTTAATCAGTGGTTGGTTAAACGTGAGCATGAGTTCCCTGTAATACTCTAAGTTGATAATCATTCATCGCATTTTACACTGATCAACTTTTGCATTGATGAGCAAATAATACTTTTGGGACTACATCCAAACTCCACCAACATTCTTCAGCCGTTGGATGTCTCCGTACTCCATAAACTAAAGGACCAATACAAAAAGTATAATGAGGCATAAAGAATAGATAATGGCACAGCCGATATTACGGAAGCTGATTTTTCTCCCATTTTACAAAAAGCACTAGAGTCAAAAGATTACTCAAGCTGCATTATCAGTGGATTTAGAACGTGCGGGTTGTGTCCATTTAACCCTGATGCAGTGAATTTTTACATTCCGAGCAAAAAACCGAGGGGAAAAAAGAATGTCACAGATTCTTTTATTGACTAAGCACCTGTCAACCAGGCACCCATAACCAACCAGATACATGAAGATACTAAAATTTTTTTGTATACCTCGAACATAAAAACAATAGTCCATAGGAGACGATAAATCTCGAGATCATAATATTGAATTACAGTGCATGTGCGCTTTTGGTAAAAACACTTAATTGACACAAACCTATTGATTTCCCTACATTAATATTTTTAACGAAAGTTATTTTTTATTTTTTCAGATACCTGAGTGTAAAAAAAAATAATCTTTCATTAAAAGTTAAGTATACGTGAAACAAAATTCTCAAGAAAATTATAAGATTTTTAGTCGTAAAAGTTTTTGCGAAACTGATCTCATCAATTGATACCAAGTGTACAGTGTACAACTAACTGGACATTTCCTTCCTAAACTTACTACTAATAGTTTTGTGTTGGCTAAGCGAAATTTTAAGAGCACACATTTACTGTGATTGAAAATTTTTCGATTTCGACATTTATCGTCATTGTCTAGTACTATGTATTGTTTATATTATTCAGCAAGTATGTAGATAAGGCCATAATTCGCTTTCACACTAGTTAGTTTAAATTAATACTATCATATATGGAGAGCTTCGATGGCTTAGCGGTTAGCATGCTAGCTGCCTAGTCTGAAAAATTCTGAGGGATCGGGGTTCGAATCCAGTCAAAAAATATCGAGATTTTTTTTCGGATTTTTTTGATAGGAAGAGTACCCAGGATACCGAACAATCACTTATACATTTTTTAAGACGATTAGTGGAGTTTTTCGAACGATGTCTGGACCTCCAGGGTCTTCCTTCCGGGGAAAGCCAACACCTGGCTAACTCGTCGGTAAGGTTACTATCGATTTTAACAGTTAGTACAGTAAGGTTGATAGTGAGTTGATGAGATCCTTACATTACGTAATTTGATACCTTACAGGGTGTGGTTGAGATAATCGCTGCGCCCTGTAAATAGTACCCAGTAGGATGGATGGCCGAGTCATCTAAGGGGAACTTTGCACCAGGGCCTCACACGAAAGACTCGCATACTCGGGGCGGGAAACCAGGGGAGTTTAGAAAAGAAGGGATAATTTGAGTAGGTAGGTTAGAGTAAGAAAAAAAGGTAGATATGTAAATGCCCAGAAATGGGTATACGTGGAATAAATAATACGAATACAAATACTATCATGTATGAAAGCGAATTGGGCTACACGTGCTAATGATCCTTAATGACTCGGGAGATAACTCAACCACTGATAAAAAAACAGCCTTCTCTCGGGTGTCAACTCAACAACAGCAAAGAATTATAAGTTACAACTGCTGGCGAGTCACTTAAATTATAGAGAAAAGAACTCCTGAGGAAGTTCCAGTACAGAAAAAAGGAGGAAAAGCCTATTGAGAAAGAAGTCGAAGAGTGTTTAAAGATTCCCGAACATTCACTAACCGACCAATGAATGAATGTATTGGGAACCTTTAGGAGTTGAAAATGTGTTTAGATAACAAGGGATCATATACCTCTCTTAAAGCTAGTTAGAATGCTGGTTAGGATGAAATTGTTTGAAATAAGGTTTAAAAATAACGTCAGACAGCTTTCTAGATATATGAGGCCAAAGTTCATAACAATACATAAATAAATATTACTGTTGTGAAACCTTATCCATACTCATTACATTCCTTATTTTTAAAAATGTAGAACAGTTTCTTTATTAGTAAGTAAATAAAATAAGTGTAAAAAAATCAGTATCCAATATCATGTTGCTAAGCTACTTTCCACCATCTTTTTTACATGGTTAGAAGAAAATTTTTAAATAGTACCTGCATATCGTTACCACGGCCAGTAGTCCCCAAGTCATCAACACCAGCGATTTCAGATGCAAAACGTATACATCGTGTGCAATGTATACAACGTGTCATAACAGTCTTAATGAGTGGGCCAATATCTTTATCTTCAACTGCTCTCTTTCCACTATGATACATATCCACAAATCGACTTCTGTCATTACCATATGACATGCTTTGGTCTTGCAGGTCACATTCACCTCCTTGGTCACAGATGGGACAGTCTAAAGGATGATTTACTAGTAAAAATTCCATGACTCCCTCTCGAGCCTTACGAGTTAAATCAGAATCAGTTTTTACTCTCCAACCCTTCATAACTGGCATCGCACAGGCAGCAACAGGCTATATAATACATGTTAAGGTCATTTACTATTTTTTTATGGGGCATTCATTAAATTTAAAAAAAAGTATACCTTTACTTGTTTCTCGATTTCTACAAGACACATCCTACAGTTTCCAGCAACAGCAAGCCTTTCGTGATAACAAAATCGAGGTATCTCAATCCCTGCCAAAGCAGCTGCCTGTTGATATTGAAACAATTATGTTTGAAAAAAAATAATGTATTCCACCCTGTCTTGGAAATTTTTTTAGCTCCCATGAAATTAATATTAAAATAACGAATAATCAATAATCAATCAACAAATAATCAATAATCAATAACGAATAATCAATAATCAACCAACGAACAATCAATAATCAATCAACGAATTCGCAACGGATCGATCAACGGATTGCAATCAATTTTGGATTCATCAATTTACTAAAATACCAGCTCTGTGTTCAAAATTACTATTTCACGAAAAAATAGATATAAAATGATGAATTAATGAAAAATCATCAAAGTGGAGCAGTTGGTAAGGTTGAAACTTTTGGATGTGTGTGGAATTCCCTTAAATATTTTTTAATATTCAGTGCGTCATAAAAGTCAGATTTAGTAAGGTACTTCAAAAACAAACTCGTTTTTCATGCAATTGATGATTTATGCAATAATATATAATCAACATTGTGCTTTTTCGTAAAGAACGCATTATATAGATCGAAAAAAATTCTTATATCATTTAGGTAATCATTGTACACAATGTAGTTAGCTGCAATTTAATTGCAAAGATACAATTTGTTATTTTTCGATGTGCGAGACGGAGCTATTGTTTTCAAACTATTAGGGACTTATTTTGGTGGATTTCCACGAACACCCGTTTTCGGGCTTTACGTATCCCAAAAGACCTTTATTATTAATTTTCTTATTTTTTACCCTGTGACCAAACTCTTTTTTGCACCGTTCCGCATTTGCACAGGCTTATTTAACTATGAGACGAAGGAAATCTCGGGAAAACCTAGTAATGGGAGAAATTCTGGTAAACCTGCCCTGGAATGGCCAAGTGCATTTTCCGAATCACGAATCGATGACTAAGCCGTACATCGTAGACTTACACCCTGATACTAACCCCTTGTGCACTTCACACTCATATTGTCAAGCATAAAAAAACACATAACCGTTCACCAAAGTTTCGCAATACAAGGGCAACGGTCACCCATTCAAGTAGCAACAGAGGCCAATTTTGTTTGAGCTCGGTGATCGGCCAAGATGCAGTTTTGCCACTCATCCAATCTGTAGGTAACAACTATTGGGTAAAGTGATTATGAAATTTAACACAAAAATTTATTCAATACTAAATAGGAGCTCAAAGATTTCATATTAGGAATACATTTTTTTTAAAACAACTTCAATAGAAAATCCCAACCGAATCGCTATTCAAGTACGTGAACTTTCATTCCAACTTCCAAGTTTGGCAGTTTTGTAGAACTGTCGTAACGTGACATTGTGTTTCGCTTGAATGCTTAAAGTCTATCGCGAAAAATTTCTTGATATATATGTAGACAGCGAGCAAAATTACTGGCATATAAACAATAGGTTTCAAGTTGAAATTTGTCAGGATTTGAAGAGCGTGCTTGTCTACCAAAAACAAGTTCAAAAGGAGTGAAGCCCTTTGTACAATGTACTAAAGTATTATACTCGTGCAATGCAAAAGTAACTAATTCATCCCAATCAGTTTCATCTTTAGCATTTGTTCGTAAAAAATCATTAATCATAGCGTGGCTTCTCTCTAATGAGCATTTTCATTGTGGGTGGTATGATGTAGTGAGGGCTAATAGAAAAACAAAAATTTTTAATACTGCGATGCGTACAGCGATAAAAAATTGTGTAAGCAACAAAATATGGTGTACTTTGGGGTAAAAGGCCTACTGTATTCGTAGCGATTTTATAAAAATCTTCAGGAGTATCTGTGATAACCGTAGGATAACCATAGGTTGTTTAGTTTTAATGCGGACTAATTTTTGCTCTTGACAAATTTTGTATTTTTGTATATATTCAACAATATCCAAACGTATTCCTTCACACACTGTAAAATATCGGGGAAGCAGCAGCGCCAGAGGAGGTGTGTACCTTCTTCTGTACTATTGGAGCTGCAGGAGCACTGTCACGGTGTAGTAGCTACACTGGACTCTCATAGTAGTAGAGTGTACCACACACTCGGTGCCACTGCTGCCTCATCACGGTGCATAGGGCAACCCCGCGCGGTATAGCGGCAGCTCCGCACGGTTAGCTACTACAACGGAGCCCGAGGCTTGAGCTATACGTGTATTCGGTGTCGCCTATACCCATACGGGGGCAGCCACTACACCGATATTGTTTCAGTGCAGTAAAATTGTGCTCTCATCGACGTTAAGTTTTTACTACCCTTCGATGACCTCTGAATATACTAGTGTGACATTCAATTAATTTTTATTTTCTATCTTCGGGTATTAAATAAATACATGCTCCAAAAAAGATCGTTATTGTTAGAGCAAGATTACATATCTCTTCGTATGATATAGAAGTCATTGCTCCTCCAGAGAGGTTATCAGTGAGTTCGCCCTTCTTTGATAGACAAATTGACTTAATCTCCTTTTCTAGAATCACTTTGCAAGATTTTGAAAACACATTCGCAAGTAACTAGGTTCAAGTTCGTCTTTGGAATTCGTATTTACTACCAACGAAAATATGTAACGTTTACAATTTTTAGTCGTAATTACATCTATTTTTGGCTGAACTTCTAATATCTCATCTTTAGAAATAGCTTTTATTTCTATCAGTAACTTATTATTTGTTGAGCTTAAATTTACATCTTATGAAATCAATTAACCATAATTATCTTTAGCGTATGTTGAATTCTCACGAGTACTTAAAATTTAAAAGTTGTTCGATGTATTAGATGAATGTTTCAAAGGGCGTAAGTCTCACTACTTTTTCACTACAGGCTGGACTCAAATTGTTTTCTATCGGTTTTGATGCAGCTGTATATTTTAACTGTGGTTGAATAAGATTGGTTAGATTATTTTTAAAATTTGAGTAATGTTTAATTTCAAGTAAGAATAGTTATCAGCGATCTATTGGGGGAGAGTTCGGATTCTCAATCAATAATCAATAATCAATCAAAGAATAATCAATAATCAATGAATAACACAGGCCTGCAAGGTTTTTTTCTTTTCAGTCCAATAGTCGTATCCTAAGTATTTTTTCGCGCTGAATCCGAACCCGTTGGCCAAATTGCCCTATCAGGATTTTGAGCAATCCTAACCTAAAAGTGCCAAAAAGCGTGTTATTTGCACTTTTGCGCGTTGAATATCTCAAAACTATGGAACGATAGGGCAAATCGGACAACGGGATCGTTTTTAGCATGCCAAAATCTACAGAAAACCATATCGAAAGTGTGAAATTTTAAAAAACTTTTTTTGTAACACTGAAAAGAAAAAATTCTTGGCGCGAAATCGACGATTTTTATGAAGAAATGATGAAATTTGATGATTTCAACCAACCGAATCGCTATTATTATCATCATCATCATCATCATCATCA
>JAPYYV010006454.1:0-14289 GCA_030522625.1 Copidosoma aretas | reverse complement strand
AAGACAATACAAAATAATTTATTCCACATCATTGTTAATCCAATATGGTGGCCATAAAAATTGCGGATTATCTTCTTTTGACAACTTCCTCAACATAGGAATGAAACGAAAGAGCACGACGAGTAGAATACAATAATCGTTTCAAAATCTTTCCACTACTGATTTTTTACCTACTAATAATAGTACATATGACTCTTTTTCTCTTCACGCTATTATGAATAAGTATAAGAAAATTATTAGTAAAAAATTAATCTTATTTCAACGTCTACGTACCTGAACTGACACCACGCTAGTAGAAAGTATGTGTATGCAATGAAAGCAAGTAAAACAAGCTGCGGATATATTTTATTATTTTGTTCAAGTAAAAAACTATCAACTGGCTATCCCCCGGGTTACTAGGTTAAACAGTTTGGGATTCAAGTTATCTTGCTAATAATTTTTCACCATACTGCGCTGAAAGTAAAAACTTTCTCCTCGTTTCTCAGGAAGAGAATTCCTTCTCCCGGCGCGTCGCAGGATTGGTGAAACATGGTATTCAACCTACGGAAGTCAAATGCCTGTGTTCTGACTGTTCTAAGAAATTCTTTACTTTTGCTCTCTAGGTAAGTAATATACTATTATGATAAATAATTTAATTAAAACATTATAAGCTTGCTGTCCCCCAAGTTACTGGATTAAGAAGCTTGGGATTTAGGTTGGGTTGTTATTTAATTGATAATTTATTTATTAAAATTTTATTAACTCGCTGTTCATACAGGTTACTTTTTTTTAGCTGAGACTTTTTACGCAGGTTTACTGTCGTTTTTTCTATTAAATTTATTAGTCACTTTAATAGTAAAATTAAAACAAACAAGTTTGTGATTTCATTGTCTACTCATATCTTGCATTTCCTTTATAGTTATATAGAATGAAATATTTGATGCCAATTAAAAATGAAATGTCGGAAATAATTTATAATTTACATTATAAATAAAAAATATATAAAATGTATATAAATGATTTCATTAATGTCTAATTCGTTTAGTCTTCTGTAGAGATCATTAAATTATTCGTTTCAAATTTTTCCCCCTTTAAAAATTTTCAACGAAACTGAATTTTTAATTTTTCAACAAACCCTTTTTCAACTGACTTAAACTCCTTAAATCGTTCATACGCTCCGTGTATCGTGTCGACTTACCCAAGAGCTACTTCCGTGAGTTATTTTCTTATCACTCCCTTCTATATTGCGGTCTGTATCCTAATTTTAATTGAAATACTTATTAACTATTTTTTTCATAAATTTTTTTCATTATTTCGTAAAATATATTATAAAATCATCCAACAATTAATTTGATAACTTTATCGGAACTTTGAAAAAATTGATATCAGATGCAGCTCTTCTCAATATTAGTTAATATTAAATAGAAATATTTCTTTTATTTTAATCATTGAGTAATTTTTAATTGATAACTAATTCTATACTTAACTACTACACTTTTTTCCAATTTTTTTTGTATACATTTTTATGATTACAATTTTGTCTTATAAGTTGTTAATAAACACGATTTACTATTGGTTTCGTATCTTATTAACATTGCCTTCCATTCTTTAAAAAGTATTTTATTGGTTAATAATTTGAATTTTAACTTACTTTACATTTAGTTACATTTAACACTACCTTATTATAGATTAAGCAGCAGTACTAGATAATCATTATTAGATTTTTACGCAAGATGATTTCATCATTTATAAAATATTAAAATTTTGTCTGAAACTACACCAAATTACGAAATATTCTTATTCCAACTATTATGACACCACCTTTGGTTCATCACTGTGGGTTGTTTATTGGGCTCTTGTGAATAGTTGTATTGACAAACAAATTCTTTTTATTTGGTACTGCTGTAAGAACGTACGTGTTAGCAACATAATAAATATTTATATCTTTTTGTTACACAAACATTAACTACTATCATGATTATTACGTATAATTGTTAAATTTCTATGTTGTTAAAATGAATTAAGTATGTTTTGATGGATAAAACTTAACTTTTGAACAATAACTGAGAAATTTTGTAGGACTTGTCTATTCACCTCAAAAACTTAAAAAAGTTTTATGATTTTTCGACCCTTCTCCTCAAAAACCTAAAAATTTTCATCCATTGCTTATTTTCATATCCAAAGAAGGCTAAAGTCACCCGAAATATACTATATCGCTAAACTTTGCCGATAACAGACAAATAACTCCAATTACAGACGAACCACCTCACAAAAGTCCTCTAACATCGTCGACCATTGCCGAAAACAACCGATTACAGCCAAAACCGCTCTTTTACAGCCCTTTAGAATTTTATAGTTGTCCTGCACCACTCATTCATTAAATAGACAGATGAAAAACATTAAAACATGATCGTTAGTCATAAGAGTTAAAGAAAGATAACGGCTGGCTCTGGCTTAGTATAAAATAAAAATGAAATACAACTCAAGTACCTACAACTAAATAACCAAATAGACGCGCAAGCTCATTATGTTAATTGATAGATCATTTATTTACTAATTAGGAGTCTAATCAGAATATTCTATAATATTCTAAGTGATGTCTATGTGACAATAACAACCTATCACAGGAATGGGGCACAGCAACCGATTCATACAGATGATGCAAAAAAAAACTGGCGTTTACAAACCATAATTCTGCTGAAGTCTATCAAACTTTATCTGAACAGTGACGAGCTAAGATCTCTTAATTGGATACCATATGTTTTCAATAGAAAATATCATAAGCAATACAATTATGTGTATTGTACTTACTATAAAGGTGTAATTATGATTTAAATAGTCAAAGTTGGCTGGATAGCAGATTCTTTTGACAACGTAGAAAAATAATCAGATTTTATGACAACTGAGCTCGATATTGAAAAAAAAAAAAGAATTTGTCTTAATACAATGTTCTACTACTGCGTCAAAACTAACAATGATCACGCCTCTGAGACAGGAAATAAATAAGGTTAACGTCGGTTATAACGCTTATTTAATACATATTAAAAGACCCATAAAATTCAGCTTAATACGAAATCCAAATGAAACAAAATTTAAGTTCGTAAGATCGAACAACCAAATAGAATTTCAAACTGTTTATTGATAAAAATTTATATATTTGATCGGAATGTAAGCAGAGTAGCTTATTGTGGTTCGGGATTACGTACATAGTATAAGCATACCTTATTACTAGAATCAGACGGATCAATCGACTCATTTAAATGGTGGAAAGGAAACCAGGCACTTGCAAACCATGATTACATTGTAATTCAGCAAACTATAACTAAAATGTAATTGGCTAAGGAGTCCTTATCACGAATTATGTTTTTTCCATACAGAATATTAGCACTATTTTCCGTGTATTATATTTATTATGTAAATAAACTATAATTTTTATCATGATGTAAGCAGACAGGGTTTGTTGGATAGCACAAGCTTTTCACAACAGTAAAAATAATTTATCCACTAATTTATTTTAATTTCAAACATAAGAAAAAAAATATACATATATCAAACCGTTAAAAACCAATAATGTAATTTAATGTAATAAACAGAAAGGAAATAAGTAATTGGGGTACAAACTATTTATTGGTTTTACTAATTGAGTTATCAGAAAGTAGGATTGTCATAACTATTTTATAGGTAACAATATAATCATGTGTTTGCAGTAGGTATAGAAGAAAGCTTAATTATTGCATAAATAAATGTTTCAAAAAACTTGAGTACTAATGAATTAACTCATACTTTTTTGGCAAAAAATATATGTAGATGCTGCTGATTCAGCACATACATAAGTCGATGTGGCTGATTCGGCAGCAACGTATTCGGTGATGATCCCAGCACTTATTTCTAATAAGTCGAAATTTTTTTCTACCTTTTGTGAAAAAGTATATTAATAGTGCTTAATTAGAAGAAGTTTAGATCTCATAGGTAGTTTAATTATAATATCAACACCCGCTTAATGCATTAATTTTCTTTTTTATTTTCCTAAACCTGAAGAATTATGAGATATTTGCTATCAAAGATTGCAAATTATAATCAACCTAGTATACACTAACCTTAGACCATAAATTATTTGTAACCGTAATCAATGAGTTACACATCCAAACCCTTACGGTATTATAGTAAAAATCCTAAGCTTCTAGATAAGACCTTGAATAATTACAAATATACCGAAGAATATTGATCCAGTAGCAGTATTACAAAGGAAGATGCAGGAAATCATCGTATTTTTGTTAAAATGCAATGCACACGTATTAAACATTTTTAAATTATAATGCAAGTATTTACGAAGAAATTGTATTTTATTAAGTAATCGTAATTATGTTATCATATAGATAACGCATAGTAATCAATTTATTACTCAAAACATTCTTAATTCATTTCAACAAAATACAAATTTAACAATTATACGTAATTTACATAATAGTAGTTAATATTTGTGTAACAAAAAGAAATAAATATTTATGATGTTGCTAACACGTACGTTCTTACAGCAGTACCAAAGGAAAACAAATTTGTTTGTCAATACTACTATTTACAAGAGCCCAATAAACAACCCACAGCAATGAACCGATGGTGGTGTCATAATAGTTGGAATAAGGATATTTAGTAATTAAGTGTAGTTTCAAAAAAAATTTTAATACTATATAAATGATGGAATCATCTTGCGTAGAAATATAATAATAATCATCAAGTGGTACTGCTTGATCTATAATAAGGTAGTATTAAATGTAAATAAATGTAAAAAATGTGAAAAATCGAATTATCAACCAATGCAATACTTTTTAAAGAATATAAGGAAATGTTAATAATATACGAAACCAATAGTAAATTGTATTATTTAACAACTCATAAAACAAAATTGTAATTATAAAAATGTATACAAAAAAAATTGGAAAAAATTGTAGTAGTTTAGTATAGAATTAGTTATCTATTAAATAATTACTAAATGATTAAAATAAAAGAACTATTTCTATATAATATTAACTAATATTGAGAAAAGCTGCATATGATATCAATTTTTTCAAAGTTTCGAGAAAGTTATTAAATTAATTGTTGGATGATTTAATAATATTTTTTACAAAATAATGAAAAAAATTCATAAAAAAAAAGCGTAAATGAGTATTTCAATCAAAATTAGGATACAAACTGCAATATAGAAGGTAGTGATAAGAAAATAACTCATAGAAATAGCTCTTGGCTATGTCGACACGATACAGGGAGCGTATTGACGAGGTTAGGAGTTCAAGTCAGTTGAAAAAGGTTTTGTTGAAAAATTAAAAATTCAGTTTCGTTGAAAATTTTTAACGGGGGAAAAATTTAGAATGAATAATTTAATGATCTCTACAGTAGATTAAACGAATCAGACATTAATAAAGTCATTTATATATATTACATATTTTTTATAGATAGTGTAAATTATAAATTATTTCCGACATTTTATTTTTAATTGGCATCAAATAGATAATTCTATATAACTATAAAAGAATATGCATGATATGAATAGACAATGAAAGCACAAAATTGTTTGTTTTAATTTTCCTATTTAAGTGACTAAGAAATTTAATAGAAAAAAAAATGTATCAAAAATAGAAAATTTTTTGGTAATAGGAATAATCTTTTGAAATAGTACGGGAAAACATTGTGTACAATTTGTCGGGGAAACAATATATACAGCCATAAGCCGTTGCAAAATTAGTCTTCCAAAAACATAGTGCTTTAAACATACTATATACTTCTGTATTAGGTCTCAATTTTGATAAAGAAATGACTAGTAATATTTTTAAAAACAAAAAGGTAAATTCACCACAATTAGTATGGCCGTAACTTTTTTCTAATTAAAATTTGCATCAACGTTTAGGTCATGCAATAAAATTAGGACAATTGTCTAAATTTTAATAAAACTAAGAGGTACAATATGTGCAATTAAGCTCAAAAGCTTTTTTATTGCAAAATGTTGGTTCAGTACGATACAATCATAAATTCCATAATTAAATAATAAAACATACGATTACGTTAGAATGTAAAATTAAATACGGAAAAGTACGATCCTTTTCGAAATTTTCAGAATAAATTAAAACTATAAAGTTTTATTATTTGCAAATTCTATTGTTCGGGAACTATACAGAAGATCAAGTAAAGTTTATGACTTCCAGTTATACATAACATAAACTACATTTAGCTGAATTCCAAGCATCGTAATTTTATTACAACAAAAGTTATTTAAACAGAACAAAAATGACGATTTTCGTGTTTTTTTTGGCATTTGGGACCAGATTATTAGTCACCAAAGAAATTTTTTTTCGATTGTAGATAAATGAGTCGGCTTTAACTTTGAGATAAATCATTCTACTTTACGGACGTTTGTTTTTCTTACAATTAATGAAATTTTAAAAAACTGACTCCCTGCAGTAAGTTCATTAATAACTTATAATGCAAAAGTACATTATTGTTTTAAAATGATGATAAAAAAATATAATTTTAAGCGTTTAAAGAAAAAAAAAGATTCCCTCAAAATAATTTCCTTTTCCCTCCACTAAAAAAAAAAATATAGGAATAATCATAGAAATATAATGTAGAATACCTAATTTGTAGCTTCCACCTTTTTATACTCCATTGTCAGCTATAACACAATTTTACATTTAAATTAATTAATTAGCACAATTCGGCCCCAACTTAACCTAGTCTAATATAAATTAGCAACCCCCTAAGTCCTTACCATAAATTTGGTTCGTTTCTCTGTAAAATTATCCTAATATTATTTTCTACATTTTTAAATTATATTAATTAGGTAGGGTATTTTTTGACCTTTTCTTCTAAATCTGTATTTCAGTTAAAATTTCACTACACCGTTGTTTACATAAACGAAAACATACATTCTATATAATTTTTATCTATGTAGTGGAAAACTCCCATGAGGCATATAGACAGGTGAACTTAACTTTTTTTTGTTACATTTACTGATATTGTTCGAAAATATTCTCGAAATGTATTAAAAAGTATACGAAATTTGATACTCAGGTGTAATGAATCAAATTTTATATTGCGATAAAACAGTCCCAAGAATGGAAGTCATCACAACTAAATTTTTTTTTACAAAACCATAAGATTATGCCCTATTAAAAAAATTAATAAATAATTGAACCATAAACTTCTAAGTAATAAAAAACTGATTTGGATAATTAAGTTTTATCCGAAATGCCAGAAAACTCTATAAAAATATTTTTTTGTAGCTCTTACAAATATAGTTTTTCAAATATATTTATGTATTTATGATCATTATTCAACTTAGCCTCTCATAATTCAGACAATATTTTACAAAAAGATAAATAATGATGCCAAAAATATTTTCCGAAATAAAAATTATGGAAGAAGGATTATAAATGATAAAGCAACATGACAGTAGTTTTTTCTTTAAAACTTTGATGACATTAAGTATGATATTACATAAATAAAATAGTTTTAGAAAAATCATTGAAAGATTTATGACAAATAACGTTATAGTTTCTCAAATGATTAAATAACAAAGATTATTTCACCTTCTTTAATATAAGATTGAAAGAAACACGTTAATCATTTTTTAGAGAAAAAGTATTCATCATTACAATAACATATTTGGCAATTTCATTTTTATTGTTTAAAAAAATTTTAAATTTCAATAAAACATACTGATATAATCAATTTTATCCAATTTAAGAAAAAATATATAATATTGTTTTCTACAAAAATTATTTATAATATGCACAATAAGCAATATTTGTATAAAAATATTATTATTATAAAGAAAATATGAGAATTGTAAGAATAATGATATCAAAAAATATATAATGATGAATATTATATAAGGTATAATAGAAATAAAAGTCATAACACAATAAAAAATATCTATTTACCTATAGAATATAAATATAGAGGATTGGCGCGCGTAGCACGCAGGGGGAAAAAGCCCTACTAGCATATATCTTCTTACATAATATAGTTGTATTGACAAAAACCAAGTCGCTCTTCACTCCACTCCTCAAGCTCTGCCCTGCTCTCCCTCAGTTCCACCCGATGCCACCTTATGATTCCGCAAATAACGTAGCTAACTGTTCATTCTTATGTGATTTTTGACCCAAAAATATTAGATTATTGCCCCCCCCCCCCCCCCCCGCTTCTCCCTGTTACTCCCCGCTCAACCATAGCTCTCGTAACCGCCACCTCCACCACTTACTCCACCCTCTACTCCCCACTAGACTACCCCCCTACCTCTTCCCAAGCTCCCCCAAAAATATTTTTCTGTTTTATCCTAAATTTTGACCATACAATGAGTTCCTTAGATATAAGATCTTAGATTATTACGTATATTTGTTTTTAGCAAAGCGAAAAGGCTACTATGATTTGTCGGTAAATAAAGGATATTTAATTTTAGTAGAAAGAACAAAAAAGGCTTTTGATGCATTTTATTTATAATGTTTATGTTAAGATTTTTGATAATAATTGAAAGCACTTTGTTGTTTAACAAATACTAATCATGCTATTCAAATTTTTCTAATAATTTTTTAAATACTTTAAAAGAATTGTCTCCATACTAATACATTTAGGAAAATGAAATTTGTCAAATCTTTAATAAATTACAGTTAATAGATTATTTTATGAGATATAATTACATCAACTACAAGTATTAGAAAAACTATTAAAAGATTGCCTGTCTAAGAATCATAGATTACTTCAATATAACAAATTTTAAGTATACAATACATTTTTCAAATTTTATTTTAAAATTTTAGCAATACAGCGAGTAGAAAAGTTTTGTTAATAATAACAAGATCTAAAATATATGCAGTCAAAATATTATCAACAGAAAAGGAGTTAAATTTGCTAAAAGAATATCATAAAATCACTACATATTATAAAAGATTTTTAAATAAAATGGTGACAATTGAATAAAATATGTTTATAGTGCGCAAACAATGTAATAAGCATAAATGCAACAAATCGACGGAATTATAATACTAAAATAAGTATACAAATAATTATGTATTTATGCAATATAGATGTTATAAAATTTGTTCAAAAGTCCGATTATTTTTGTTTGTTATAGCTTTTAAAGTTGTTCCATGAGTACTGAAATTAAATCGTAATTTGTTTTTACAAAGAGTGAGTGAGTTAATCCAAATATGTACTTTATTCCTTTCATATAAATGAACTTAGTAATATATGCGACGTTGAGTGTTATGATGTGTCATCTAAGGTCACAATACATCACGTCTGTGTATGTCTAAAGTCCAAGCCTAAGCCGTAATTTTGTTTAATGATCTATTATTTTCCAAATAAGAAGTTTAAAAAAAAAATATTCACAGAATACTATCATAAAAGAAAACCAAATAAAAAATATTTACCAGTAAAAAAAAATTTAAAAATATTTTAATCATAATTTTTTTAATCACAGAATAAAGCTTTTTAAGCTCCTTTAATAAATAAGAGTAGGCTTGCTAATCATATAAGAAATTTGATACATTTATATGATAATTATTAATATGATCCATTTCATAAATATAAAAAATTAAATTGTTGTCGAACAGAGCGCACAGGTAGGCGAGTACATATAAAATAAATATCACAAAAAAATAGGACAGGTTCCATAATGTAATTACACAGGTATCAGAGGAATTAAAAATGATATAATCAACAGAGATAAATCTTTTTTAATCGACACACATGATTCCACACCGACTGAACAGAAAATATTGATTATAGGTAAAATCGAATAATACGACAAAAAAAAAAGACTAAAAATATAATTAAAGACAACTTAAAAAGAATTAATAGAATAATACCAAATAAATATATTAAACAAGCCTTACACAACCAAGCAAAGTAGCGGTAAGCCAAATTGAAATGAGTTTTGGAAAGCTTTTTAAAAATAAAAACAGGCAACAAGATGGATAAGGAAAGAGGCATAAGAGTAAAATTTAAAAATTTGTCAAGAGACAACAATGATACATAATATACAAGAAACAAAAAACAAAGAGTACAAGAATGAACAGTCCAGAAGGATTTTTACAAAATATATCCATCATTGAATAAAAAAATGTCTCGGGAACACTAAAGAACAGAAAAGACACATAAAAAGACAGGGTTATGGAAAACTGTGTATCACAGAAATATCAAATGATATGATTAAATTTTACGAAATAACTCAAAGTTATTCATGATATAACAAACACAATAATAAATATCGTAAGAACTGCTGAAAGTTATGGCTTTACAGAAGTGCGAGAGATACAGAAGGCATACCACAATGTCGAATCCGAGGTCAAATCTGCTTCTGGCTAGTGTAGTAGAGATACAACTACGTTAAGCAATTATAATCCCTGACAAAGTAGCAAAATCGGTGGAGGAGTGAAAAATAATAAACAAGAGTTAGGCTGCCGACAAAGAAGAAGAAAGAACAAGATACCATATGTTTGTACTAAATAATTTAACTAATAGTTGACTTAAGGTAGTCATTAATAAATTATATGCTGTGCTTGTATACTGCAAAATAGAATTTGGTAACATTATTAGAGAAATATTCTAAGTCTAATTAGATTTAGGAGGGATAGGTATGAAAATAACAAAAATGTTAAAAGAAATCTAAGAATATACAAAAAAAAAGATAATTACGGCCAGGGGCTAACAAATTTATTCAAAACTATAAGAGAGAAAAGATAGAAGTCCCCATAAAGCCTGGTACTTCTAAGTTTATTCACATAGAAAATAGACGATGAGTGGATCTCAAATAATATGGGAGGTATAACAGTAGATCAACTGAATATTTACCGTTTTAAATTATCTTATGACTATGTTTACAAAAAATGTACAGAAAGTAAACAAAAAAAAAGAGAACATTCATGTTAAGGAATAAGAAAGGGGTAGAAAAAGATCTGTTTAAAATTATAATCGATTAATTGCAAGTTTAAAACTAGGACATGGACCAAAAGTATAGTACTCAGCTTAAAAAATTTGTGGCACGGTGAAAAAATGACAGATAGGGAGCAAAGAACAGTCCAAGCAGATAAAGACTTGAGCAAAAGAGATAACGTAGAAAGATAGAATAAAAGATAATTTTATATGTGTTGCTGGCAAAATTATATTGCACATACGTAGCAAAGACTTGCAAATGAGACAGAAAAAAAATATGTAGAAAAAATGGAAGGCAGATTTAAAAAATTAAATTAGGTTTACATGCAAAGCCACAAGAAAATATATAAACCTTGATGGCGGGTGGAGTAGACATGGATTTAAGATCGAAAGAGAGAAGAAAAATGAGAAAAAATACATTTAGATTCACAAATAAGATGTTGAGTTCTAATGCAAAAACATTAAAATATATATAGGAAATAGAGTCTGGTAGGGTTAGCCTACTAAAGGAATACGAAAAAAGAGAAAATTTACTTTCCGCAAATAATAAGAATAAACAAGAGCAAGTATCCTTATTTATTCTTAATGGAAGAACTAACTGAGACTAAATCAATAGATCATACAAAATAGGCAAAAAAGAGATAATAGTATATTAAAAGTAGAGGATGTAAAAACGATAGGACTTATAAAAAAAGCAGCGAAGGAAAATAGACTTAAAACAATCAAAAATTATGTTACAAAGCAAAAAAAGAATTTTGTCAATCAGGAAATGCAGAAATACTATATGGTAATCAACAACTTAATAACCCCCCAATTATATATAAAAAAAACAGAGAGAAACAAGGATAGCAAAAAAAAACAGCATATAAGTAAGTTTAGAAGTTTTTAAGTGGTAGACTGTAGTCTCTGCAATGAAAGAAAAAAATATATAAAGCACATATTGATATGTTAAAAGTAAAAAAACAGCAAATGTAATAATAATAATATCAGTCAGAATTATAGGATTAAAAGATAATGGAGAGATATACGATGGAAAGAATATTTATGTGATTAAATCAAATATTTATGTAGGTACGAAAGGCACTACAGAATGAAGATCGAAAGTTTAATGATATGTTATGCGGTATAAATTAAACCAATAAGTCAATGTTAAGAGAAATTCCAACATGTCGCATGTTCAATTTATTACGTAATATATTTTATTCAAAATACAATTGATTTAAGGGGATATGCATTTTCAATAGTTATAAAAGAAGAAGAAAAAATGTAGAAGTATATGAAAATCTATTTACAAAAAAAAAATTAAATACGAAAATAGAACTTGTAATGATTAAGTGATAATTCGACAGTAGTATCTTATAACAAACTTGTATACATAATCGATTCTAGAATGTTTAAAACATCGATGAGAAGATTCATAACTGTATCAATAAAAATAATGATTGTATGTGTATCAATATTAACTACAAATACCAAATAGAATCATTATAAGTAATAAATAAATAACAGTTATTTGATAAATCAGTCAACCTATTTTATGCATCGACTATATTTGCTCAAATTTTAAGCGATTTTTTATAGGATCGCATTGATTGTCTATGTTTGTACGTATGTGAGTAATACTACCGAGCTTTAAACATAAGTGTAACTGATCAATTTATACAATATTCATGAATAAAATAAACTTTTGTAAGTATATAAATTTCGAGTATTATGTTTGTAGTATTCAACAAAACTTTTTAAGTAAAACTTATTTGAAGCTCATTAGTAATAGGATCGATAGTGTACCGATTTAGTAACTTTTCAAGTATAACAAGGCAGTATTCTATTTCTTTTTGCCTTAGGAATAGAACGAGCTATCTACTTTTGGAAAATGTTTACCTGTAAGCGTGCGTGTTACCCAAAATAAGTTATAACCATGTTTCGGATTGTGAGCCATTTTTGTAAGAATTTACTTATTAACCATATATTCAGTATAAAAAAAAAGCTATAAAATTTTTTCAAAAATCCAAAATTATCAATGTTTTTTAAGAGGTTACAATAACGTATCTATTTATTTGTAAGTGTACTCCCCAACATGTTGTATATACATGACTTTAAAAATCGATCTATAGTGCGTAACTCATACTAAAGATCGTTTTCTTCGATATGTACACTTCTAATTTATATGCAAAGTGACTTTTTTTCGGCATAAACAACTCCTTTGGCTCTAAGAAAAATAATGTTAACAGTATTCATCAAGAAATTTTGTAGAGCAAAAATTATGTGACTTTTAAAATCCTTAAAATATTTGCTGATCCTATCATTTTTAGCAATAATAGAAATAGAAAAAATTCAAAGAGTAAAAAGAAATAAAACTTTCTTTGAGCATAAATTGAAGCTTAAATCAAATCCTTTCAATAGTAATATTTTTTTTTTTATCTGTGAATTTGTTACTAGGTAAGAGTCCATCAAAGCTTAAGAAATAACACAATTACGAGATACATGAAATTTAAATAGTGTTATTCAGTAAGTTCTTCAATTTTTTATATAAAAATAAAGTATCTTCCGGAAAAAAGTGTAATAACTGTTTATGAATGAAATAAGAAAAATAAATACGATAATAATCATTAAACAACAAAAAAGTTAATTGTGTTATATCGTTGTTATTAATTAGTTCCTAGTAAAAGAAGGCATCTTTAAATATGAATAAAGCAGGTTTTTACTTTGTATTAACAGAGCATAGAAATGAGAGGAATAATTATAATTAAAATGCATTAATTTATTTTCCTTTTTAACCGAACATCAATAAGTTAAAAATTCGTTGGAATCATTTATATGTGTATAAAAATAAATTTTTTTTTTATTTAAAGATAAGAATAAAAATATTAAAATATAGGGGTTGGCCAGCGGAGCGCGCAGATGGGCGGAGCCCACTATCATATCTATATAACTGTATCTGTAGAAACGCATACTCATGTACATACATAGTAAAGAACATACATTATATAGAGTATGATAAGCATAAAAAAAAACACTTGTTGTTATAGTCTATAATTTTTTTCAATCATCAACAAGTGATCATGTACATATATCTTAAAGAACAAACATTATAAAAAGTATGATAAGCATAAAAAAAAATACACTCGTTGTTGTGGTCTATAATTTTTTTCAATCATCAACAGATGATCATAACATATTATATATATATATATATATATATATATATATATACATAGTTATAAGGACTGTAACTTCCTCTGCCCCCCTCACCCCTCTCAGTGCCCCTTACCGCGCCCTTAAATAACGGGAGTATTCTTTTGATTTTTACGTGTTTTTGACGATCATCAATTGTTATCTCACCCCCCCCCCCCCCCCCCCCCCCCCCCCCCCCCCCCCCCCCCC
>JAPYYV010006453.1:0-33986 GCA_030522625.1 Copidosoma aretas | reverse complement strand
AAAACAAGAGAAAAAAAAAAAAAAAAAAAAAAAAAAAAAACCCGATAAACGCGCGCGCGTAAGTTACACTGTGTAAGTATCTACCGATCGAACTTTTCCCGCGAATCGGCGCAAACCGGATGCAGCGACGAAGGGAAGGGATCCCCGCGCGCGCGAGATGACGCTTGGGAGGGAGCCGGTGCGCGCGGCCACGACGGTTGAAATCGCAACTGCGAGTGCCTGTGACTCCGCGGCCGTGAGAGCGCGCCGCTCGGACTCTTGCTCCGTCCGTCCGTCTTCTCGTTCTCAACAATCTCAACACATGCCGCGGCGGGGTCTGCGTGCGCACCCTTTTCTTATCTTGTACTTCCCCCCCCCTAGGCTGAGGTTTGAGGAGTTCTGTCCATCCGATGGCGGACAATGTGTAACAGCCGTGATGTGTGATCGAAAGAACGAGGAAACGGAAAAATGTTTCATCCCCTGCGATTGTGTTTCATTGTAGCTGTTATGTCTGTCCAATACTCGTGTACTTGACGTACAAAAACTAAAATGGGAATCGGGTAATCGTACTTACGCGCGTGCTGTTGCTGTCTGGGTCTTCGGAAGGGAAAACAATAAGGTTTTAGATTAGACGGGGTAGGGGGGAGATCATGTATGAATTCAACTTTGAAGCGCGCGCTTGAAAGAGTTCGGGGGCACAAATACATTTACAAATAGAAGTACATTTTTCAATACAGTCCCAAAGTTTTCATCATTGGGAAAAATATACATGTAGCATCAGTTTTATCCAAAGCACTCGAGTACACGCGCGAGCAATCGCTTCTATTCAATTTAAAAGAGAGTAAGTGTAAAGGGGTGGTACATATACGTGTATATATACATGGATCTCGAGCTCCCAACCGCGATTGCTCCTCGAATGTATATTATATTGTATACGTACGGATGTATGTAAACTCGACAGCAAACGGAAAGTCGAAAGGCAGAGAGTTTCTCGCCTGCTTCTTTACAATTAGGGGAGGATTTAAAGCTCGGGGGAAAATAAGGGTGGAGGCTTAGAGCTTCTCGTGTATTGAATACTTCATTAGACAAAGTGGTTGTTGTCGTTGTTGTTCTTGTTGTTGTTGTTGTTCTTGTTGTTACGATTTGACCATGGCACGTGGAAGTTAAATTACCGAGTGGTAGTTTTACGTACAGAGTCGAGTACCGTATACAAATTACTTTATGGGTTTTTTTTTTTTGTAGTAATATACAGTTTTTAGGCACGACTGCTTCACAGGAGTGCCTTATATTTTCACTAGAGCAAAAAGTGTAACCATCTATAAAATTACTATTTGGTACATGAAACAAATTTGGATCCTAATATGAGTGTGATCCGAAGCGGTCCTATGGTGTATGTAATCAACCCTCTGTAGTGTGTGTACGTAATCAAGTTTCCAGACTAACTCAAGTAATTTTCATCCGATTGACCTCAAATTTGGTAGATATCTTCGTATTTACCATAAAACGTGATGGTTTAAAATCGGAGAAGTTTCGTCAAAGGGAAAAAAATTTCCAGTATTTTTACTACAGAGCTTTGAGAGGAAACAATCTCTTTTTTCGTTGTAACTTGGGAAATTAACATTTTAAGCTAGGGTGCTCTGGTAAAAAGTTGTTGATCTCAATGAAATACAACTTTTGTCTGTAGTACACTTTTTTTCAGGATGTCAATTAAGTGCCCTAGGTCCCAAAAATAACTGGAAATAACTTCAAAAGACGTTTTTCTCCTACAACAAGAAGAAATTGACATTTTACAACAAAGTGTTACATACAAAAGTTGTAGATCGTAAAAAAATACAACTTTTTTGTATCATACGTTTTACTCTACAATCTCATACTGACGCTTTAAACAACAAAAATCGTTTCAAATTGCCCAAAAAATCGTTTTGTGGTACGTAATTTTTTTGTTTGACAGTTTAGGTCAGAATGTCAAATACAAAAGTTGTAAAACTAAAACAAAATACACTTTTTTTGTATTTAAAGTTTTTCTCTCTAAAGTATTGTTATAATGCTTTAAATGACTAAAATCGATTTAAACTGGATAAAAAATCGTTAGCTGTCGTGCCTTACATGCAAAAGCTTAGCTTTTTGCATAAACTTATTGCTTGTTAATTACTATTGACATTAACATTTACGTATTATTTATTATGCTGGGATGGAGTTATAAATAAATGTCGAATACTCGGGAAAATCTGCACTTTGCAATGATTTAATATTGTTTGCTGCACTGATAGAAAGGATTACTTGTAGTTTATGAATAATTCATCAACCATAATTGGAGACTATGGGTAAACATTCAACAAATATTCGTCAACAGTCAAATCACAGTCATTAATAAATAATGAATTAATATTAATTTAATTTTTTAACCATTTTTTTGTAACCTTCAATACTTACCGATCACTCACTACTGGATAAATACTTGATTCATTAAGTGTATGTTAATGACTGAATACTTGCTTCAATTTAAATTCACATTTATCAACAGTTAATGACTATGATTTAAGTACAAGGAATCCTTTTTATTAGTGATAGAACAAAAATGCGCAATGGCGCCTGTATCTCTGAAAAATGATTTCATAAAAACTATTGAAAGATTTATTCTAATAAAAAAAGAGTCAAGGGAACACCTTTTGCATGAAGTAAATGTATATATAATAAACTAATAAAGAAATTTCACGCAACATTTGTAGCATCCACTAAGTTTACTTCGTTTCGTGCAAAAACTAATCACACGTCACAATAAAAGTACTTAGTATAGCTTTGAAATTGGTGTGGTCACGTTAATTTATAAGATTCTCTCAATCCTTCGTTGATAATCCGGACGCTCATCATCAGCAGCCCATACGCGATTTTTCACCAGTATTATCTGTTTTTAACGAAAGGGTTATTTAACTCGATCGTGAAAAAATTGCTGCTGTAAAGTAAAAATTCAAAAGTAAAAGCCAATGGTCGTACAAACAATTTTTTTAATTCATGAAAAAATCGGCGTTATAGAATGCATTTTATCTTTGAGTTGCAAATTGACACAGTTACGATGTATGAGAAATCGTTTTGTATTTATGACGCACTTAGTGAAACATCTTGAAATTTATAGAAATAATTTTAATTACAGAGTAAAGGTGAAGCAAGAAAATGAGGAATCCGTGGATGCAATTAATTTCTTATTGTAATAATAATAATTTCTTCATCAATTAAAAATTACAATTCCGATCGGAAATTTGAGGTTGAATACGACGATTACAGTAAAAACTCGCTACGAGGCGGGAGCAATTGTTAAAAATCGACAAAATCGATTTAAACATTTAAATTGTTTATAACAATACTTATTCGTTAATAATGTTTAATGAAACTATTTTTTTATTAAAGTTAATTCGTTTAGCTTTAAAATTGAAAAAAAATGGAGTTCCTAGCTCCAGAATTATAACTTTTTGAAAGTGACACTCTAAAGCAGAAATCACCAAATTCTCGATCACTTTTATTTTCGCTGAACGTGTTAATTAATCGCTTAGCGCTCAGTGGCTATACCTTATAGACGCATTGTTGATTGTACTTAAACTGAATAAAACGAGTATGAGTCTCATGAGTCATATATATTATATGACTCATCTTATGCCGCTCTGGTCGCTCATCGGCTCATGCGCTGCCATATGCGCGATTTTGGAAATTTGAAATTCGCGCCATTATGTGCGCACCTCCCGAAGAATCGCACGTTTTCTGCGCAGTGTTGTTGTAGACGTGAAGACGGCAAGATGTCATCTTGAGCACAACAGTGCAGCCTTTTGACGACAGATTGTTTCACAACATTTTGACTGGATAGTGGATGCTGCCATGCTGGGAAGCAGATTTCGCAGCGCCAAGAAGTTTATTTGTTGGACCAGTCTAGCATCCAAACGCAGCTTCTAGCGTCGCATCGAGTGATCGAGTCAGTTGAGAGGTTATGTTGTTTATTTACGAATCAAATTTCAATGTATCAGCAATTTGGAACCGTTTTTGTGTTTTCCTGTTAATATTTCGAGCTGTAGTGGCGTCATGGACGCAACATGACATCACGAAATAAATAAAAAAATTATAAATAATAATATAAATACATATTTTCAAAATGCACCTTGAGTGCTTGAGTAGTTGAGTGACCAGTCACTGACGAATTTTCTTAGTAAAGGTGATTAAATACGAAATAAATATATTTACAATTTTTAAACATTTCATATTTTCGATGAGTTTACATGACAAGTAGATAAGTACTTTTTGAAAGATAAGCTCCATTTTACGATTTTTCAATTTTATCTTCGGCTTGACGGCATCTAGCTGTTTTGCTAGCTGTTTAATATTTTTGTCATCATTTGGTATTATATTTTCAGTTTGCATATCGACCGCCGAAAAAGTGACGCTCTCACTTTCCTAAAGTTGCTTCTGAAGGGTATATAGTGACAGGTTTTTTGGATCAATATTTAAGTAAATTCGATAGTATTCAAGATGTTATTCAAGATTAGAGCAGTGAATCAGTGATCCACAGTGACAAATTTGAAAAACCGATTCTCAGTAGTGTATGCACATTCACTTAGATTTTTTGTGTCAATTTTGAAATGGTTGTAAAATAATAGTGTTCTTGGGACAATTTTCTTGCACATACACAATTAAACTACTTTGTACTCAAATAGATAGTACATAAATTTTCTCTCAAAAAAGTGTAAACTCAGCTTTTTGAACCAATTGTAAGAAATTCGATTTTGACTAAGTCGAAAAATACCCTTGTCATTTTACAACATATCAGTAGATCTCATTTAATTTCAACTTTCCAGAGCATTGGTTAATTTCCATACTCGAGAGTCTATTGTGTAGCGTCGTCGACATAACAAACATATTTTGATTTCAATTTCATAGTTTATTGGCTTTCTGGTAAGATTTATTTTCAAGACCGCGGTTTTCGGACTATACTTATAGCTATACTGTTTGAGCCAGTCACCTGTCAACTGTCACCTGGTGCATGGCATGCCATGCAGCAGGCGGCTGTCGACCGATTGATTTCCCTCCCCCGTCCGCGCTCGCGCGCTACGCGACTTTTCACTTTCCATGGATACAGATATTATACACCTGTATGTACATACATACTTCGAATTATAGTGTGAGAAGTGTAATAACCGAAGCGAATCCCACGCGGCAGCGAACTATCCGGACTCCCTGACTTTTAAGTACCCCGGCGAAAAGTTCATTGCTCGATCAAGTACTTGCTGAGAATCTGACTTATACATATACATTATCATCTTACAGACTTACACTCGCACGTTGGGCATATACTTATATTATTTTGCAATTGATCTTCTAATTATTTCATCACCATATGCATGCATCAAGCGCTTGACATATCGTGCTCGCGAATAAAAGTAGTCTGCTCCAGTGCTCGGTTCTCGCGATATTGTCTGCTGTGTTTATCTCTCTATTCTCTCTCGACATAAGTATAATATCACGCGCAGTCGGCTTTGACCCGATGCCCAATAACTCGTCAATCATATATGATAATAACGATAATTGTACATTACATCGCACATCAGTAATTCAATACCATACATATACCGCGTCAATGTTTGCGAGTGATGCTTATACCTATACTTATTTTGCACATTTTTTTGTCATTCAGGTCTTTTTGGAGCAGTTCAGTACTTATACTTATCATCATCATCGGGCAGCTTATCAACTATACTTATAAGTATAGCACAGCAGGGTCTCACATAAAAGAGAATTATCAAAGAGAGCTATTATAGTATAGGAGAGACGACGACGGCAGACGGCAGATGATCACAGCATGCAGCAGGAGTAGTAGGAGGATCGATCGCGCGCCGCACATACCAACGTACAACAACGCTGTATGTACAATACACACATCATCGCACCACCTCTTCCTCTCGCTCTATACTTAAGTATTACACACGAGAGCGCGACAGCCCGCGCCGACCGACGACCGACACAACGGCGAAAGATAATTAGAGAGAAAAAGCAGTGAGAAGTGCGTGCGCGTGTGAGAGTGCGTCCGGGACTCCTATCTCTAACCTTGAAGAAGAGCCTGCAGCTCTAGGGGCGCGCCGAGAGGAGGAGGAGGTAGAAAGAACGGGAAGGAAAATGCAGCAGCTACTTGTACTCGCGAGCGGCAGGCGTTCGCTCTGAACGGGCCTCTCTCGGGCTTTCCCTCTCTCTTGACTACCTCCAAGGAGCTACGAGGAAACTCGGGGGACGGTGTCGAGCGTCGTTCGCGAGGCGGTCGGAAAGTAAGTCGAGTCGTTGCACTGCTGCCTCCGCTGCTTCAGGATGACCAGCCCGATTACTCCGGGTGAGTTGTTTTGCAGCTTCTGCTGCCTTTACTGTCAAAAGTTTTTCAGAAGTAATCGAAAAGTGTTTTTAGGGTAATATTGATATGACTGGGCAAGAGGCATCTCTGATTTTTTTATCAGGCTTGGCTCTTATCTTTAATAATGGTTTATGTAAGTCCTGATTTACTTGGTGATGAGAGGCTTCTCTTCTCTCTCTCTCTCTCTCTCTCTCACTCTCCTAGCCATGCAGTAGGCTTCTTGCCAATCTCGTGTATTTCATTATTTTTCATTGATCAAAGATTTGACATTGGTTTTTTTTACTCTGTCCAATGACATGTGTTATTTATTCTGTTGGGTTGATTATCAATGATTTCTATTGAATCTGACACCTGTCACTTTATTAACTGTTGTGACTAAAGTGTTACAATATAATTTTCAACAACAAACTTAAAGATTTTGTGAGATTTGATGGATGCTTGTGTGTGATTAATTTTAACTTTTCTAATCGATTCATATCACGTGATAGCATTATCAAATTAACGTTCAGTCTGAAGCTTAAATTACTGAATTGAATTTTTGATGATGCTTTACTTTTTGCAGTATCTTAATTGAGTTTGAGAATGCCTTAACTGATTATAACTTGCTCCTTAATCAGGTACTGACCCTTGGGTCGTAACTATGCCAGAACGGGTTAGGTATCAACAGCAGTTTGATACACTTCAGCCTATCAATGGGATCATCACCGGGGTGCAGGCCAAAGACTTTTTGTTAAAATCTCAACTTCCACCACCTGTGCTGGGACAAATATGGTAAATGTTTTACTATTTTTTTTTCAATATCACAACACATCTCCTTACATTTGATTCAATTATTTTAATAAATGTTCCAGGGGACTGGCAGATACAGATTCAGATGGAAAAATGAACATTAATGAATTCAGCATTGCGTGTAAACTCATAACTTTGAAGTTAAGGGGTTTCGAAGTACCAAGTGCACTACCTCCATCGTTATTAAGGAGCTTACAGGCTTTGTCTTCAGGTACTGCAACTTCAGAATACTGTTCAAGAATACAATAAAGAATATATGCAATGATGTATGATTTATCAAAAATATTTCATGTTTTTACAGGAGGATTAAGCCCTGCGGCTGCTGTTTCACCAGTACCATCAGTATCTCCTATTCCAGCCGCTGTTGGCATTCCACGGCCTGTACCAGCTTCACAAACAGTAATACCGAAAATTGGACCTCCAATCGTTCCCCCCATGACAGTCCCACCTGGTAAGTCATATTAAACATCCACATAACTGTATATACTTATTAAATTGTAAGCAGGGCATTGAAAAATCATTCATAAAATTAAAAGTTGGAGGATTAAAAAATGACATCACTTCTGTAGCAAGTATTTGTCAAAAAAGTAAAAATACAATGCAGCAACAATTTGATAGTTTTACTTAAATTAAAACAAAATTAATGTCTGGTATCCAAAAGATGTTACAACTCATTTATTTGATTGATGCAAAAAGACTTTCAAGAGGTTACATAAATATTTTCATAAGAATACTGTTAAAAATTGTTTAACACCTTTGTCCAGAGGAGTTTTTATAAATCGTAAAAGTCTTGTATCTTTAAAAATAAAACATTACCCTGTTCATTCATTAGTAGTTGGATAAAGTATGATTGAAACTATTACCATCCCTCTTGGTAAAATTAGATACCCCTTATTAAGCATTTTTCTTAAACTTTGAACAAATTTTTGCAAGCTGTTTCAACACCTATTAACTTAAATTTTTTGCATTTACACTCAAGCACTTTTGTAAGTTATTCTGCTGTAATATTTCTGCAACACCACACCTATCGAATATTTCTTGATTATCTCGAATGTGCAACTTGATAGATTTTTAAGCATTTCTAACTTAATAATAACCAATTATAAGTTCAACTATCTCACGATTGCACCTTTAAACAGGTAATGGAAACACGAATGATATATAATAAGTGACGGACAATTATTTTTGTTTTACAACTTTTTTAAAAATGTAGAACGTTAAAAGAATGTAAAAAATGTTCATCCATTAGCTTCTTATGGTTTGGGTTACCATACATCATTAGATAAGAAAACCATAATTATAGACCAACGAAATGACAAAACACACAACTGCATTTATATATGAAACAAAAAATACCTATATATCACACACAGCATTGCAACAAAGTAGACAGCCTGTAGCTGCGAATACACGCCCATCAAAGCCTCCCGCTCGACCGCCACCACCTGTCTCTGGTACGTTGGTGTCCAGTGCGTCATAATTCTACAGCTCATTGTCCAGGACTACTATTACTGATCTATTTCTCTTTCTTTCTCGCCCTTTCTGCTTGCCCTTAATTTATTTTTCAGAGTTTTCTCAATTGTATGTATTATATTATTTCAATATATTATATTGTTTATAATTGCTTCATCACTTTTCTACAAAAGGCTTATTAAAACAAAATTTATGTCTCCTTTTAATATTTTATTGTGTTCTGTAACTTCTGTTTGATGTAAAATTGAATATTTCATGTACATATCTCAAATGTTTCCTCAATTTTTCATAATTACGCTTTGGAAAAAACAAGTGTACTGTTGGTTTTGTAGAATTACAAGTTATTGATCTCTTGCCTATGTTTTCATTTGAAAGTAGTTCTCAGATATTGTAGTTTGAGAATATTTCATTATAATACTATCACTTGTATATAAACTTTGTTGTCCAATGTAACATCTTAGCATACATTTCATTTGATGTAACGAAAGATTCATATTTTCATAAGATCCAAAAGGAGTTTCCATTTTTCAAAAACCATCAAATTATTCGAATTCATTCGTTAATTTTCATTTCGAATTTTCACTTTATACTGCACTTGCAAACCAAAATATTTGGTTTGGCTGCTTATACAAGAATTACGCCTTGTAACTGGTATTTGAAGAATTAAATTAATTTTATTTTAGATACTCAAGTTGAGATTAAAAAAATAATATTTGAAAAAAGTTTCATTTATAATTATACAATTCCATGATAATTCTTCGTTTTTAACGAATTCAATTGTTTAGAATGATCAAAATATTAATAATATCTTTAAAAAATCACGTTCATAGTCTATTTTTTAGAATTGATACTTTTTAATAAATTACGAAACTTTTTACAATACCTCTTTTGTGAAGAACTGCATCATGTAACCACATTTACTGGTTTTTTTTATAATATTTTCTGAACAAAAAACTTGTTAATATGTCAATAGACCTGCAGTTATTTGCAATGAGAGCCTAGAATTTTTTCATCAACTTTTTATTGATAATTTTTTTCATGATCTGGCTTGGTTTCACGTAGAAACACGTCTTTTTTTTGTTAAATTAGAAAAAAAAAGAGTACTGCTTATAAGTAACGCTTTTGCGACTTTTTTCAATGCTGTGTTTTTCTGTGCTGCACTAAAGGAGACTCCACTGCTAAGGTCGAAAGTGGTGCTATTCCGCAAAGACCTACACCTCCCGACAGTATCGGTATGTTTCACACATGTCCAGCGCGTGTTTCAAAGTTTTACGGTTTGTTGTAATAAACACATAGGAACATGACGAAATAAACAACCATGACGAAAGCAATGCCAGTTATTTTAGATGCGTATTCTTTAATTTTAACGAACCAACAAAACGGGAGAAAGTATCATTCATAACGAGTATAGCTGTAGGATAATGAAGACGACCTTTCTCTATGTATTTTTTTGTAAGAAATGTCGTTGAAATTTGTTTGTGCAGTGTGTGTTTGGTATTGGTTTAAAAAAGTGACGAATTTTCAAGAAAAGCAACTTTGACCTTAATTTTTTATTGCTTTGCATAAGTATATTTTTCTAATAAAGTATTGATTAGTAGAATTGATATGGTACTTGAAAAAATTTTTTTTGTTATTGCTTCCAACTTGCCTGTTTTTTCTTTATATTTTAACTTTTTTTCATGATGAATTTTGCATAATTATATTTATTTACAGAGTAAACAATTTATTCTTAAATTGTGTCATGAAACTCTCTTATTTATATTACAGTTTTGTACTTAAACATATATTTATATTTATTATATTGTCTTAAAATTAGCTTGATATATTTATATTTTGTTAGGATGGTTCTAGTATTGTTGCTAGAATTTGCGATTATGAATTTATAATATATAATACGTGTGCAATTAAATAGGAGTTGGATTCGTACCGACGACTGGACCACCTCCAAAGCCACAACCACCATCATTCCCCAACAGCCCTGCAGGATCAGCTGTTGTATCGCCCGTCATGCCAGTCATAATCCCACCTGTTCAGATGGTCCAGCCTATGACATCATCTATTTCAAATATGGGTGAGTTTTGTTATTCTTGCATACTTTTGATTCAAGATTAAAAATTACTGAAAAATATTTTTATCAACTTTGTAACATTTATATTTTTAAATTTTCTAACTTAAACTTTTCCATACTACTATATTCATGTAATTTTTTTAAAGAATAATTATCTTCACGTTTCTCCTTTTTTTCTTTACAGATTTATTCGATCTTTTAATGTCAGAAGGTACACAAAAACACACACAAACATGGTCAAACAAGAGTACAGATTTCGAATTGAGTTACAAGCTTCAAAAGATCTTCCGCTTTTTCATGGCATTTTGTTTTTATTTTTCGGTCATCAATTTTATTGCTAAAGCACATTTTTTTGCTCTTAGTTTTTAGCCACTAGTGACTTACGATCTTTTTTGCAGTTCTCTATTTCATTACTACTATACTATAACTTTCACCATAAATCCTGAATTATCATGGTTTTTCATTTCGAGTGAAAAAGATTGTTCTGTGATGATTTTATGTTTATAAAACAATACCTGATTATACAAGTACATGCTATATAAGTTTCCCAGAGCTTTAATACTTACAGTTTTGAAAAAGCATCTCGAGGAAGTATGAAATTTACCAGTGAGAGAGGTTATCTTAAAGAACCAGCCAATAGGAATTAAATATTCAAATTTCCCGCTTAACGAATTAAACCACGTCCACTGTACATTGTCTGCAACAATAATGATTGATCAATCCTTTAGCACCAGTTGCACCTGTGGCACCAATTGTACCAATAAACACAGCGCCAGTACCGGTGCAAGCCTTCAGTATGGGCCCGACTGTACCAGTGCAACCCATACTAACGGGAATAATTCCTCCGCTGACTTCTGTTGCTCCCGCAGTGGCTCCGATTGTACCAGGAACTACAGGTACATTGAAGTAATTCAAGTAGTTTTTTTCTTTTGAGTATTAAATTTGTTGGTAGATTTTTGTAATGCAGTTGGGGCCGCAATACCAGCAACAATAACGCCACCGGTGACTCCAATACCCCCGAATACCATTGCCATGAATGGCGGGATTATTCATACTCCAGTGTCATCGAATTCACCTCTAAGCACAACTGCTAGGCCTCCGAGCATAGATAGAGTAGGTTCTATAGATTCTCAACACAGTCAACATTCCGTCAGCACACCGCAGGCCATCGAGTGGGCCGTACCGCACCAAACAAAACTAAAATATACTCAGCTTTTTAACACGTGGGACAGAGCAAGAACTGGTTTTTTATCTGGACCTCAAGCTAGGAACATTATGGTACAGTCTCAACTACCACAGGCTGTACTTGCACAAATATGGTAACTACATCATTTGTGACATTCAATTAAATTTTCAGGAGTAATAGTTTTATTGATTACTTGTAATGCGCTTTTTATCAACAGGGCTCTGTCAGATATGGATTCGGACGGACGACTCGGCTGCGAGGAATTCGTTTTAGCGATGCATTTATGCGATATGTCGAAAGCGGGCGAAGTTATTCCTACAAAATTACCCATAGAACTGATTCCACCTACTTTCAGACGCCAACGACAGAGTTCTGTTTCTTCTCAGGGAGTTCCTGACAATGTTGATCCACTAGCTGGCATGCCACAAGTAAAATTGTTTCTTACATGATTACATGGATTGATAAAAAATGGAAGGTATCACGAATAATCTTGTTTTTTTTTTAAGTCTTCCTTCGAAGATAAAAGGAAAGAGAACTTTGACAAAGGTCAAGCGGAATTAGAAAGACGTCGAAAAACGTTATTGGAAATCCAACGTAAAGAGCAAGATGAGCGAGAACGAAAAGAAAGAGAAGAAGCTGAGAAACGAGAAAAGTTGAGGTAGTTAGAAAGTTATTGTATTGCTCAAATACTTTTAATGATGTTTTCGAAATTAAATTGCATTTGAATTACACAATTATCAGAATAGAACAAGAAAGACGTCGTCAAGCAGAATTGGAACAACAGATGTTGAGGCAAAAAGAAATCGAAGAAGAAAAAGAAAATGAACGAAAACGAGCTCAAGAACAAAGAGAGGCAGCAAGAAAGTAAGCAGTTGACAGAATTTCATTATTCGATGAAATTTATAAAAATTAAAATGTTTTTCTTACAGGGAGATGGAAAGACAACGCCAATTAGAATGGGAAAAACAAAAGTCACAAGAGTTACAATCTCAAAGACAAAAGGAACAAGATATTCTTTTGAAACTCAAAGCAAAAAATCAGACGTTAACTATAGAGCTTGGTTCATTGGTATACTTCCACATTACATTAGACAATATAAAAATTTGTCTTGCACAATAGTAATTCAACAGTTTACTCCACTTTTTTTAGAACGACAGAGTCAAAGAATTATCTCAAAAAATTTGTGATACGCGTGTTGGCGTATCCACGGTAAAAACTACGATTGATGGTATGCGAACGACCCGTGATCAACAGCTTCAGGAGATGTCATCATTAAAAAATAAATTACGTGAGCAAAATCAAAGACTGTTAGCTGTTAGCCAAGAAAAAGCAAAACTTGAAGCTAAGAGCAAAACACAAGACCAAGAAGCTCAAAAACTCAAACAAATCGCAATAAAACAGCTGAAAGATAAAATAACGGATCTAGAACAAGAAATAAAAGAGAAAGAAAAAGAAATGGAAAATAGCAATAATCAATTCGGTGAGCCCAAAACTTGTTAAAGAATTTAAATTCTGATTGTAAAAGGGTAATTGTACCTAATGCTTTTTATGTAAAATTAGAGGAAATACAAAATGAGCAGCAAAATTTGTTAGAAAATTGTATGGATCTCAACAAAAAATTCGAGGAGAAAAAAGCAAAAGTTCTGGAGATGCGTCAGAAAACGAATCCAACTTCATTCACAACTGCAGCATGGGGAGACGATGCTTGGGGTGATACTGCTGGTGATGTGGATATCGACGCATGGCCTTCGGACGACACTGCAGTACCTCAAACGGAAAAAGCTGATATTAGTGGGACGAAAAAATATAGAGTTCTATACGAATTTGTTGCCAGAAATCAGGATGAGATATCTTTTCAACCTGGCGACATTATTAATGTAAGTGAACATTTGAGTATTTTTTTACCTACAATATTTAGTTACAAATTAAAAGGTTTTTATGTAAATAAAAGGTACAGTCGGTACAAAATGCAGAGCCTGGCTGGTTAGCAGGTGAGATTCGAGGCCATACGGGTTGGTTTCCAGAATCGTACGTTGAACCTCTTGACATTGGTGTTAGTGCTACTGTTTCTGGCGATGCCTTTGCTCATCAGGACAGCATAGAGAAACGAACGTTAGAGTGAGACCTTGAAATAATTTCTTTTTAACATCATTTACTTATTTACAAGAATTTATACATTTTTAAAAATTATTTAATTTTGCAGAGAAATTGCAGAAGTTCCTGAAAACTTGTCCGATGCGGGCTCTGCAGTTGGCGAGGGTCCGTACGTCGAGCCCGTTACTCCTAAACTGGGAGAGGGTCATTTGTGTAATATTTCAGCTAACACTTTATATCAGTATCGACCTACGCTTGATCAACATTTGTCCTTTGGAAAGGGAGAGACAGTTACGATTAAAGAAGAACAGGTAACATACATTTCTTACTATACATGTTTATGCTTGTAAAATAATTACAAAAAAATATTCTTCAAGGATGTTTGGTGTTACGGTGAATCGAGTCTTGGCAGAGTTGGCTGGTTCCCAAAGTCTTATGTTAAATACAAAGTCGCAAATGGTCAAGACACAACAAAATCTCTCGGCGATGGCCTTAATGAGTATTATATGGCACTTTATCCATATGCTTCCAACGAAGCTGGTGATCTTAATTTCAATCAAGGTGAAGTCATTTTGGTCACGAAAAAAGACGGTGACTGGTGGACGGGCGTAGTTGGTGACAGAACAGGAATTTTCCCATCAAATTACGTTGAAAAGTACGACATGCCAGAAGAGGTAAGTTAAGCTTTTATATATTTTTGAATATTTTGTGCCTCTTAAATTGAAGTGATATTACTATTTTCACCCGTTGATTTAAATCAAGAGATAATTGCAACAAAATTTAAGACATGATTGAATTTTTTAAATGAGTGGAACTTATTTTGAATGAACAGTTTGTGACAGAGTTAGTAACATTTCATTCATGCCTAATGTTATATTTTTGTGTGATACAAGCTCTATTGCCCATTTGTAACGTTTTCATTTCATATGCTTAATTTCATTTGTGCGTTACATCACTTTTTCATAGACTGTCGCAGCTCCAGTAAAAATTGAACCAGCAGAAATACGTAGACCCGAAGAGGCTGCAGTCACAGCACAAGATAAACTAGTGCGTATATTTTTTTAAAAACATAATTTATTCTTGAAAACAGAAGGCCTATCGTTGTTGCACATTAAAATACCTCACTTTCACGATCAAAAGTAATAAAAGTTTCACACTAAAAACATGTGATAACGTTACAACAGAAGTACATTGTTAAACGGCTAATCACAAGCACCTAGTGATCGGCTGTAAAAATCGAATAGCTTTAACGCTCGCGTCTTTTTTCTCTTCTACGCTCGTTCGCCATGTGCAGCAGGAGAAAACTGCCGAGCAGCTCGAGGAGGAACGCGCTGAAGCTGAGGACAGAGCCGAGCTGCCAGACTTTGCAGCCATGTCTGCGCAGCAGGTACACTTCTCACGTCCTCGCTTTATTTGTTCATTTTTTGTTTACTCCGAAATCGTCATCAATTTAGCATTTTTCTTTATGTTGTAAGATTTGTATTTATAAATGCGTATATTACTTTTAAATCAACATTTTTCATGGACTCATGTTTTATTGTCACATTTACATTATTCTCAAACCTCGTTCTATGTCAGGCGCAATTTCTTGGCTTTTTTTTTGCTAAATAACACAAATGTTTAATTGCTTGTCCCGTGTGCTCTTGGACGTCCAATCTCGGTGCCATCATTTCCGAATTAATTTTTGGATCCTCATTGTCCTGTCTTACTTCGATACAGTATAACACGAAGGTAATTGGTTGTGTCATTGTACATTTATACTAAATTACAGTATGATTGTTGTTTTTGTTTTTTTTTTAATGATGTATATATTTATTGCGGAACTTTCTGTAAACAATATAAATGTTTTCCGTTTCTACAAATTTCTGTTTTCAAACAATGAGTGTCAATTGGACCACAAGAAATAGTAAAGTTTAAAATTGATTTTTTGTAAATATTTGCCTTTTTGTAACAAAAAAATTTTTACGACACATTCCTTATGTGTACGTAATCCATCGATTTTTCTTTTTAACAATGCACAGAGAGGAAGAAAGCCCGAAATCGTGCAAGTTATTGCAGCATACAAGGGCACGAGTCCTGAACAATTAGATCTGCAAAAAGGTCAGTTAATAGCAGTGCGTAAGAAAACGGAGTCCGGATGGTGGGAAGGTGAATTGCAGGTGGGAATCAATTAATTTTTCTTTTAGTAATTGAAATATGGGATTTTTTTTAATACCCATCATTCACTGCTTTTTTCGTACGTGCAGGCTCGAGGAAAGAAGAAACAAATCGGTTGGTTCCCAGCATCGTATGTGAAACTTCTTATTAGCACTAGTAATCGCAGCACACCAGTTTCTCATAGATATCAAGATTCCCCTACGATGGATCCATTTGCCGGTTAGTGAAAATGAACACTCATTTTGTATCAATAAACGGTTTTAGTATGAAAAAAAATGATTCTTTTCTGACAGAAAAAGTCATGGCACTGTATCCCTACAAAGCACAAAACGAGGACGAGCTCAATTTCGAAAAGGGAGATGTAATTGTCGTTCTGTCAAAAGACGAAGAGTCGTGGTGGCGAGGCGAACTAAATGGTCTGTCCGGAGTGTTTCCCAGCAACTACGTCTCACCTATGTGTAAGTAAAGCTCATTTTTATACGAAATTATAATTTAGTATCAGGTGTTGATTAGTTAGGTTTTGTATGATGAGTTTGAGTCTGCGTATTTTGCTTTTAATGTTGAAAGTTGTCCAAGTAAAAGTTGTATTCGTTCAGATGTTGATATTGTTTTCTTTTAATTTCGTATAAGTTTTTTAAAGTTTATTTGTTTATATTTGCAATTTATTTTAAAGAATTTGGAGTTAATCAAATTTATTTGAAATTGTAAAAATTAATTTAAGCTCTCCAGTAAGATAGTTAAATCACTCTAGATTAGTACAAATTCTCGTTTAAAATCAGTTAGAATATAGAATACAAATTTTTTTTGCAACAGTATTTTATATGCGAACCAAATCTATTTTGACTCAAATCATTTCATTTTAATCATTGCAGAAGCCACGTAGTTATTCTAAAACCGTATTTAAAAAAATATTTATACCTTATACAGTTTAGTGCATAAAAATTTACCTCACCATATCTTAAAGTTTAATTGTGCTTAAAGTGTAAGTGTATGTATATTATGCACATGCACATTGAAGCACTAGCGTTATCAATCAAACATTAGGGAAACATTTTGGCAAAACATTGTAAATGATTAACCAATCGGCACTCTCATACATTCCTTCCTGTACGAATATTTATACTGTGTGGTTTGTTTGAATTACACATATTCTACACGCTATCTTTACAAGTATAATTCAACAAATAATCTCGAGCTTTAACGGTTTCATATGTAACTAGAATCTTCTCCCATATAATTGTCATTTTTTTTGTTCATTTTAATTTTAACTTTGATGCGTTGATTCATGTTTTAACCACAAAAACTGTAATATTATGGACTACAATATTTAAGATAAATTATTTTACACTCGTTCGTCGAAAATGATGCAGTTTGAAACTTTTTTTCGTATCTTAAATTCAATTTATGTATCACTTTTTGTTTTAACAAATAGTATGTACCTTCATAAAATAGTTCAAAGGCATTCGATTTATTAAGGTTTATCGTAATAGGGCTCGCCTTTTAACTGCATTATGTAGTTTGACTGTAACTATAGTCGTGCTTTTAAAATAGTCTAACTTATTAAGTGATTGACCTGTGTTAAGCAGTATTCATTTTATTCATAAATTGATATTTTGCTTGTTAAAAATATTGTATAATATGAGCTCATCAAGTCGATGTTTCATAATTTGCTTTCGGATGGGTGCATGCAAATTCTTATGTCTAACAATTTGAAAAAGTATACTTTTCAAATTTAAGATTTTTGTGATTTCGTGTCTTATATTTTGGTAATGTTCATTTTTTATGTATTTTTTAAATTGAAAGTTAAACTGTATGTCGATTCAACGTGAGAAATGTAAATAATTATTGTGTGATTGTGCATGAACATTTCGAAATATTTTATTTTATTTTATTTACTATCATCTTTCAGTAATTCTTGTATCTAAAAAACAAAGCGGATGAATAAAAGCTTTTCAAAATTAAATTTGTACATTTACCGGCTATTAATTTGTTAAATTCAAGAACTTGTATTTAAATTTTTTCTAACATTGCTTTCTCGATACCATTCACATCACTGTTACATCATTATCGAATCGTTATGTTTATTTACATACATAATGAACAAATCATTTAAAAGTATTTTCCGTCTTCTAACCTCAAAATAGCACTTTCACCGCTTGATTTTGGGTTATCAGACGGAAAAATAGTATTCGAAACTTACGAACCTCGTTACGGCCCTCGCCTTCGGCTCGTGCCGTAAACTTCTCGGTTCGTAAATATAAGCCTTTCCGAACTCGTACGAAATATACTATTTTATCATCCACAGTTAAAAATACAAGTAAATTAGATGAATGTGTAACTTGAAATATGATTGAGCACACCTTGAATTTGATTTTTACAGATAACACTCGTAAAAAAGTTCACTTTTTCAAAACACGTATTTTGTTTTATTAGGGTAGTTGAACATTTAGAATCTAGATTAAATATTAAATTTTGTATTATGCAGCTGGAATAGGCTTTTATAAAATTGTTCGTCTCGTTTTGATTATTCGGAACAAGAATAATTTGATTGGCATTAGTGCAAACGACTTTGATGCATTTTAAATTTTAATTGTACCACCGAAATTTGTATGATTGCCTATATCACTATAATAACGTACTCGGAGACAAAATAAGAGGTTGACAAAGTAATTCGTATATTCATTCAGAATAACCCAACAAACATAAAATACTCAACGAGACTGAGATCCGAAAGACCGCAACAAAAACAACAAACAAATAAACAAGAATCGACGTAAAGAAGCCACTTGTAAAAAAAAAGAAATACCTGCAATGCTTTTCAAATTTTAAGTTGAGCAACCAGAGCGTCCTATTCCTTGTGCATTTTACTCATGCTCTTTTTTTCGAGTCAACCGCATGGCTTTTTTCACAGCGCACCATTAGCTCATTTTACAGTACATCGTCGTCCCGGCAAAAGAAGTGGTTGGCTAAATTTTTGAGACTGATGAAGTTTTTGTCGCTCTGTTCTATAAATAATTGTACCGAAGTAAAATTTAAAATAATGATAATAATAACAAGAATCTCAAAAATGTTCTCCCGATTTCCAATTTACAAAATTAATTTATGCCGTGAAAAAAAATAATTTGAGCTTGATGGAAAATTTCTTTTGCTTAAGTAGTTCAAAATTGGCAACCCCAATGAATATCTAGCTCTGTATGCATATAATTGAGAGTGAGTTCTCCTCTTCGCGCCTTATCTCACGATACGCGCGCATACGCTCTCAGCGAGTCTAATTAAAAAGAGGCGGAAGCAAAAAGCCACTTCCTCGCCGCGAGAAGACGGTTTGCCCATTCACACAACCTACACAGCCGTGCAGCATTATTTTCTGTTTTACTAATGAATGTGTTCTTTCGCCTGTGCTTTATAACCCACGCAGCGTAAGAGGATATGCAGCATCGCAACGCCTCGAAGCAATTCGTATGAAAAAAAAAATAAAAAGCTAAACAAAAAATGCCAAAGCTCTGAGCTAGTGCATAAAAAATATAGATGTATAGATAGAATAAACGATAGATTATAAAACGCAAGCGCAGCGTGGTATGTTTGTAGACGTTAATAAATTATGAAAGAAACAGAAAAACAAAAAAAAAAAAAAAAAAAAAAAAAAAAAAAAAAAAAAAAAAAAAAAAAAAAAAAAAAATAGAAAGAAAAAAAAATCAATCGTAGAGAGACGCGTAAGACATGATGATACTAAAAACCGGCATACTATTCTTCTTGGCCTGCTTCAGCTATCGGGGATTGAGCAACGAACGAGCGAGCGAGCTGCGAAGAGCGAATCCACTACGGCTTCTTCTCCTCCTTCTCTCATTGCAGCGTAGACACGATTAATGAGCGTAACAATGATATCAATAACGATAGTGACCGCGCGCTTTTCAATCGTATAGCGCGACGATTTGTTCGTGCGTGACAAGTATAAAAATAAGAGAAATAAACGAGGATGTTGAAGCTCCCGGCTATATTATAATAGCGCTTCGCACACCACCTGCCCTGCCCCCTTGACGGAGCACACACATGTATTATTACGATTATTATTATTATTATTATTATTATTATTATTATTATTATCATTATGTGGTGGATGACACATCATATATACACAAACTGCCGATTTACTTACAATTATATATACCTACATGTAAAATGTTATCATCAGAAACACTGAGCCGATCGCCGTCAGAATCTTTCCACGCATTTTGAACAATATTGATCGATGAGTTGATGATACTATGAGAAAAAGACGGTGTAGTGTGCACACTCACTTAAATACTAACGTATTTCCCTCTGCTCATCACTCTCAAAAGTCTCCCCCGCGGTACCTATCATTCACAGTATGTAGCCATTATTGTTTGCGACAAAGCAAATCGCATAATATACATAATATATTTACATGATAGTTTTAAGAGATTGTTAAATCAACCAACCAATATTGACTATAAGGTAACAATAACGAGTACGTAATATGTATTCATATATTATACACGTGTACGATTAAGTAATCCTGTCAGTGCTTAATAAGTATGTGTTATCTGAATGACGTGTGCAAAAAAAAACAATGACTAAAAATAGTAATTGGAGGAAAATACGACATATACATATAACATAAGAATGACACAATCACGTATGCATTGTTTGGGTGTACATACATACTTTGTGCTTTATTGCTGCGAAGAGTTACAACTAAATATTATGTAAAATATAAACGAGGAATAGCCGGTGGGTGCGTGTGTCTCGTTGAAAATATCCAGTAGAAGAGCAAGAGAGAAAGTTGATTAAAAAAAATAATAATTATTATTATAATAACGAATAAATAATGAGACAAAAACTGTATACTTGTTAATGATGAGTGGATAGTGAATTCTGATCTTTCCGTTCTTTTGTAAATAAGTGATATTAAAAAACAAGTAAAAAATATGTACTGTAAACGTGGAGGAGCTCCAGAACTGAAAGACAGTTTACGCTTTTTTTACACTCAATAAGCCTTGTTTTTTTTTACATTTTCTCTCATATTTTTTAAAATCATTTTTATATTAGACCCACAAAAACGTTAATATGCTGTTTTTTAAAATGAAAAAATTTATAGATAGTATTTAGAGTAAGAAAGATTCGTAAAAACAGATTAATAGTTCATAAAACATGTCACGAAGTCGGGACTTACACAAGTTTGTATGGGGTTTTTACGCTTAATCTATAATTTATAAATCGATTTTTCGTAGAATTTTTCACTTGGAATTAACATAAACGATATTCATATTTTATTTATTCATTATTAATGATATCAATGGTTTTCTGAAATATAGTTGCATATTAAAATAAGTGTTTTTGAAAATATCAAATTGTATATATTAATACCTACACGAATAGTCATTTGGTAACGGCCTAAGTTATGCTTATTGCACGAATGTAATGTATCAAACATTACGTAAGTACTGCAATGAATTCGTTGATAATATAGGCAACAATTATTGTGATTTCCCTAATGTTAATGCTGATACAAAAATATAAAAATTTACCTGCTTCATTGTTACACAGACTTAAATTACTTTTAGAGAATTCTATTTTGTATAAAACAGTTCTGAATTAAAAACACACTTTAAGATAGAACCGCCTGCATTTGACTGTTTAGGATCCCGGACAAAGAATTTGAAAAACATTATTTTCCAAACCACTTGAACGTCACATCTTTGTTGCCCTGCATACAATATTTTAGCATATGATATCCAATATAAAATTAAAATAATATTTATTATTTTATGCCCAAATGAGGTAGCCTAAATTTTTTAAAAAATTTTATGCATAACTTCTTATTAAGCTATTTTCTGAAAACTAATTTTTAATTTGACTGTTCGCTTTTATTAAAACCTGTATACCTATTTATAAGGTCTATGGCGTTGTTGAAAAATTTTACTTGAAAAGAAACGTTTTTAAAAATTAAAACCTATGCGTAAGATATTTTATGTTCTCATCCAAAGATAAAACTTAGTTAAAAAATTTTTATGCGATATGCAAATCATCTATAAATTTTTTGATTTCAAGCACGTATCCTTTGAGTGGGTCTTTAATGTTTTTTTCATTTTACTTTTGTTTCTTTTTTTTTGTAACAAGTGTAATAATGATTTTATTATTATTATTATTATTATTATTCGATCTTTGGTTTTCAAAGAAAATGTCCTGACTGTTACTTATTGTTTATTTTTCAATGAACCTAATTTATGTTGATATATAATTTATATTAGTTACATAATTAAATGACAAGAATACACACAAGTTAGTATACAAAGTCAATCCGTATTTTTATATTGAATACAATTTTTTTAAAATCTAATTTATAAATAGATATAATTTTTGTTGTTGCAATAGTCAGTAGTTTTATTTATTAATTTATTTATTTACAAATGCGTTATATTTTGAATACTTCGTTTTTAGGCAAAATTTATAATTTTAAACAAACAAACTTCTTGTAACAGAATACTAAAATATGAATATATTAAATGTAATATTATTTCAGTGTCACTTAAAAAAGATTTCAGTTGAGACAGTTTTGGTTTGACCATGACAATAATAGTTTTCCGAATCTGTAAATTTAAATGAAAAAATGTTACACATTCAATAAATGAATTGATCTGCATGCTCCTGTCAGACTTTTTTCAGGAGACTTATGAATATAATATGATCGATTCTTTGGTCTGCCTGCAAATGAGATGAAACCCCTGTTAAAAACACTGAAAAAATACTCTAGAATCTCAAGTTTACTCTATGACAGATTTTTTAATTCATTTTTTTAGTCATAATAATTATACAGAATCAAGTCAATCAGAAGTTGTTTTTTTGCGTCTTGATGATATTGTCAACCATATAAAATTGTTCACATCTTCAGTTAATTTTAATGTTTAAATGCTAAATACGGTAAATAATGTCAAAGTCTACACAATGTATGTAGTTGTAATTCAAACAAGAGAAGAGAAATTTTTATTTATATTTTACATTATATTATAAATATGTGCCATTTAATGCAATTAAAAATGTATGAAAAATTTTTTTTTAACTTTAAAGTGCCATATATGATTTAAATTAAATACTTGAAAAATTTTTAAATCTGTTGTGGAGCATTGTGAATAATCTCACTCTATAAAGCTGGTTAGTTGTATTAGGAGAACAAATAATTTCGATTTATATGGAGAAAACAAAAAAAAAGTTTAAATCAGAGCGTAAATGCCATTTGAAGAAGCATGAAAGTCAAAAAAAATTAAATTTCACAAATTAGAAATATTAATGACTTATGTACTGTATAAGAAATGCCTTCTCAAGTGTCGAATATTATACGAAGACCACATTAATATAGCATCGTTTACTTTTTTGAATCACCAAATGTCATAAAAACATTCTGATATATATACGACATAAAATATATGCATAAATGTATTAATTATAGTAGAAAACCGTTAACGTTTGCGTGCTTCTGTTTTTCTTTATCATATTTTTCGCACACACGTGCGCGCGTGTGTTATTAACAAAATGATTGTACCACGCTAGATTTATCCTGGCGCTGGGATGAACAGTAATGAAAATGAAGTATGTAATAAGCACCGTCAATGTAATACCAAAGAAAAAAAAGAAAGCATTAACAATGACCTAGTACCATGTAAAATAATTTAAGAAGTATATTACGTAGCCACAGTCTACTCCCGGCTTGAAGTCGTGGAATTGCTTAGCCATTGAAAACAATTTATGAATTAAATAAACGTCTGTCAATAAAAATGAATCACCAGCTTAATTCATTTTTTGTTTAAGCTATGATACGTTGACGATTTTTTACTGGAAAATGTTTGTTTGAAAAACGGTTTTTTTTCGTAGATTGTTAATAATAAGTATTAGATAAGTCAAATGTTGAGTCATTGATTAAAGTTTTTTATTATATTAGGAAAATTTAATCATTTGTGAAGTAGTAAGTTACCAACAAAGGTGTGTTGATTACTTTCAAACAAATATTTTTCAGTCAATTACTTTAATTTTATTATGTCAAGAAGTTTAAAATTAAAAGAGCATTAGAGTTGTTTATATGAAGTAGTAAGAAAATACATGAAAATTGTTTAAAAGTAATAATTATTAGTATGGTTGTCGTATTATGAAACATGAACACTTCAAAGTGAAAGCTGTATAAATATATTGTAGTTATTTTGTGAGCGTTCGTTTATTTTTAAGCCCTTCGACGGATAAGAAAAAAAATGAAAAAAAAAAACATGGGAACACATCAAAATAATTAGAATTCAAATTAGTATTTCGTTTCGCAACGTGTATATTAATCGTATTATCTTCTCACTACTTTTTCCTTTTCTGTATGTGTTCGTTTGAAATTTTTGTATGTTATGTGAGATTTTAAAGTAAATAAAAGTGATTCCGGAAGTATTGTTCTTCGTTTCATCTTTGTTTCAAATGTACATTGTTCGAAAAATATCACGTACAATTTATAAATATATACGTATGTGTTAAAATTGAAAAAAATGTTGACTTTCCAGAAAGTTCTTTCGCATCGAAAGAAAGCAACATTGAAAAAAAAAGGAATCTTTCGGAGTGCACAATTGGTTAATCATTACGAGAGTAATTAATAAAATTAATAAACGAGACATAACTAAAAAAATGCATGATAATTAATATACATATCTTGTAACAAGAAAACAAAAACTCTTACAATTCAAAATTTTAAAGTCAACTTTATACCAAAGTTTACTTTTGCACTCCTGCAATCGCATTATTTCTAACATGGTAAGAAATAAGGGATAAAGGCAAGGAGCGAGCTATTGTTGATAAGAAATATAATCTTATTTGGGAAAGATGCGCCAGTCGCAATAAGACGAGACACTATTATAAAAGTCACAAATTTATATATATACACGCGCAAAAATCGTCTCGCTAGTTAGATTTAGAAAGAAGAAAAAAAAAGAAGGGAGCCTTGTAAGTAAACGCTGAAAGAAAATAGTACGTACTTCTAATTTCGCTACATCGAGATACTCGGTTTTTCTTTTTTCTTTTTTTTTTTCCTTTTTTTTTTTTTTTTGTATTTTCGTGGTGTTGATTTTATAAATTCAACAACGAAAAACTTTTGCACTGATGAGTAAAACTTACATGTAACAAAGTGTTGTTTTGAATCAATGTTCTTTCTTAAGAATTAGTTGTTTTCAGAGTACTCTTCTTGGACCTAAATGTTGTGAAAAAAATATTAATCGTATTAAATACGAAACATTTTTATTTAAAGAAAAAGTTTATGTCAAATGTTTGAGTATTAAAATCTAATAAAATAGTGTGATAATGGTTTTATTGTTGAGTTTTATACGTATAAAGATCATTAAAGCATTATTCAAAAGGAAATAAACAAATAAAAATCGCTATAGCCCAACTCAATTAGATATCATATGTTTGCAAAATTAGCCAAAGATAAATGTCCTGATATAGTAATACTATCAGAGGAAACCTCTATCATAAAACAATGTTAGCTTAGCTTCAAACAAATCAAACACTGGTTTTGAAAAATTGAACACAAATAAAAATCGTTTGCTCACTCGCCACATTTCTTATACCCGTATGAATGCTAAAAATACATGATACGCATAATAGGTCTTCTCGCGAAATTACCGCGTGGATATATAAAAAAAGAACGGGATTTTTTTTCGACAAAATCATACAGGCAAAAGTAACCAGAAACGAAATATTCCGCGAGTGCTATAATATCCGTGTACTAAAGTTTTCAGATTTGTAATCGCGATAATTTCATAAGTCGCGAGTAAAGTCGTCGTGAACTTATACCCTATAGATAAGAAATTTGAAGTTAGATGCAAATGGAATATTAAAATTATCGACCACGAGAGCATAACAACAAAGTGTGTGTTATATATTTGCCTCATACCACTCTTCGACACGTGCAATAATAAATTATGTACGTATTACACATTAATAACTATAATAATAGCAAAAATTTAAAAAAAAGAGAGGGATGGAAAAACAGTCAAAGTATATATACATACATTTTATCAATCATTATGTTTTTTAGATTAGTATAAAACAACCTCACATTTATGACGATGATTATAACGATGATAAATAAATGAAGTAAAAAAATTAGTAATCGAAAAAAATTAATGTGTGAAATTTGCCTGAAAACGATTTTTCTATATCGTACAATATACATACATACATATAATATAATATACAAAGAAACAAAGAAACAAAAAAAAAAGTATACCAATAAAACGTATAAAGGCTATGAATGAGAGGGTGTAACGCAAGTTTTGCGAACGGTGTGGTTACTACGTGTACTTTAAATATAATTATTTACGAGATATTGTAATTATGTATAACAATTATTCGTGTAGTGCTATTCTGAGATTGTTATCAATGCAAGACTTATACATATTGTTTCTCGTTGTATTGTCGGATATTAATAAAAAAGAAAAAATCTCAGTTCAAGTTTGAACTTGCATTTCAAATTGTTGTCAATCATGTTTTCTGATTTAATTTTTTAGCCAACTCTGTTTGAATTAATTTACAGAAATTTTTATCATTTTGGTTTTTTAATTTCCATTAATTTTCTTTTCCAAGTGCAGATAAAATTACTTCAACAGCAACTAATTTAATATACCGTTTTTATTTTTCCACAATTATTATAGTCCAATAAAATTATTATCCTATAATCTTCAAAACACTCTAGTTATGAACAAAATAAACATGTACACGAACACTTTCACATTTTGCCACCAAAAATTTATTATGAAAAAATTGTATTTCATAAAAGTTTGAAGAGTAGTTTATAATAATAAAATAATTATGCAATTTGTTGAATCCAATGTATGTCTACGTCCAGTCGTTGAAACGTAGAAATCTGTTATATTTTTGATGCCTAAAGTTGAGAAAAAAATATTTATCTATACATATCCCAGAATCGGCCGACAATCATAATAATCGAGCCGAGTCGACCGAAAAACCCATTTTTCTATCGACCATGCGATGAAAAATATAAAACTCGTGCTTTATTTCCGACGTCCATCCACGCCGCGGAGAGAGAAAAAGGACGAAACTTGCGCGGCGTTCGGAAAGTCTCGCGTGCCCGACAACCGATACCCGATCGGAGCTAAATTTAAAGACAAACCAGCCCTCGATAAGGTACCGTGAAATTGACGGCACTCGACAGCCGAGGAGCGCGGAGGGAGGGATCAATATCGGGGAGCGCGCGCGAGGGACCGAGGCTTGACACACTTCTTCTTCTTCTTCTTCTGCCCGAGAGTCGCGCGGTCGAATAAAGCCGCCGGTGGCACGGGGATGATCGCGTCCCGCGAGAAAGCTTACGGCACTGTTCAAAGATCACTCGGAGGATTTAGCTGCTCATTGCTGCCGCCGTTTTGTTTTGGGAGCTCGAGGGGCCACTGAGGCTGTTAATAATTTTATCTGACCAAGGTACACTTAACTTACAATTCTGTATATTTTTTTAGCCGATGCTCACTTGGCTGATAATATTTTATTACGTTGGAAGTAATTCTTCAGTGAATTTGGATTTTAGTGCCTTTTACCGAATGATAAGTCACTATGAGTATACGATCGCGTAAAGTGTAAGTGACATTAGAATTTGGATAGAAATAGTCATCATACAGCAACAGAAGGATTATTTATCACACAGGACCACGGAATAAACAAAAAAGTAAAATACAGGCGAGCCTGTAAATGGCAATAGCTTGTACTGAGTCTTTTTGAAAACGCTGAACAAATTGCTTGATCAAGTCACAATTTTTACACTTTTTTGCAGAGAGGATAATAATAATTATTGCAGTAGAGTCGAGGCATTGCCTCTTATTTTCATGGACACCTTTTTCTAATTTTTAAAAAAATACGAAGTGATGTAAAAATTTTAACCATTGGTTGATGTTTAGTGTCCACGAAAGCATCATGATTATTTTGGCATTTTTGTGTACCTTACTTTTTTTATTTTGTAATCCTGCGTCATAAATTAAGATTTTCTCTCAAGGTTCCAAGTTCAAAGCAAAGAGTCGCGTAATCTCTTTATAAATAGTTGCCGAATAAGTAAAATGCCTCGCGCGCAATCCAAAAATACAAAAAAGAAAAAGCGTCTAAATTAACAAGAAATACAACGATTTCGGATGTAAGGCACGACTGCGATACATTAATCACCAGAGAAAAAAGTTTAATCACAACATTCATAGTATTGCGTGATGAAACGTTTAGTTTTATCTTTTGAACCCTACAAGATTTTTGTTTAGTGATTCGTCCAACAATTTTTAAGTAAATTTAAGACCATTTTCATTGTTTAGAGCATTCGGATGGCATTTCACAGATACATTTATACGATACCAAAAAACTTGATTTTTTTAAGATCCACAACTTTGACGTTATTGATCGCACACATCTTATTTTAAGAGCAAATACTTGATTGTTCACACTAGTGGAAAAAAATACCAATTTGTTAAGTTTTGCGATGAATCAGATTTTTTTCTCTGGAGCTCAATAGTCAAATGTATGAAAATTTTTCCCCTCCGATGAAATCCTTCAGATTGCTATCCAAAAAATTCGAGATCGATAGGATGGCAATTACTTAAGTAAGCCTGGAAACTTGATCACGTGCACTTTCATTCCTGTTTAACATTTTTTTCACGCTCTAATACTTGAAACAATTTCTGCGTAGCTACACTTTTTGCTCCCGTGAAGCAGTCGTGCCTAAAAAAAGACGGTACACCGTTAACCAACCATCAGAGAACCCCATTGTATTTTGCCTGTGTTTTTTGTTTGTTTCTCTTATTTTTGCGCCACGCGCTCCTCCTGATCGTTGCGCACTTTCCGTCCTACGATTTTTCCCGTGTAACGCATCTGGCGCCTGGCAGTTAACGACTTTCTGAAAGAGGACACGATGGCTCAGCTCGATCACACGGAGCGCAAGCGCCAGGAGCATATCAAGGAACTCATCCGCACGGAGGAGGCCTACATCGTCGACATGCAGTCGGTGCACGAGGTCATTGCCTATCCTTGTTGTTATTATTATTTGTATTCTCTTCGCTGTATCGCCTACCGAGTGAATTAATTGCAAAAAAAAAAAAAAAAAAAAAAAAAAACTACATTTCTCTACAACTTCAGATTCGAACTGGTCTTTGCAGGTTTTCGAAAAACCCCTTTTAGCCAGTATGGTTTTGACAGTCCACGAAGTCGACAAAATATTTATCAACTGGAGAGATATTATCGCCTGCAACGATAGTTTTTTAAGGTAATAACCGATCGGCTCATTCAATGCTAACGTGCTCTTGTAAATCTCGATTTTTTCCAGGACCCTAAGGATAAGACGTGATAACAGCGAGGGAGGCGTCATTCGAATGATTGGCGATATTCTCTGTGAAAACGTACGTAAGCCCGACAATACAGTTCGCACATGGGATATACATGATGATGATTTATATTTTTTAGATTCCGCGGATGTCTGCCTACATAAGATTCTGCAGTTGTCAAATAACGGCCGCCAAATACCTTCAGCGACTTACCGAGTCGAACCCGGCTTTCGCCGAAGTATCCAAAAGATGCCAGCAGGACCTCCGAACCAAGGGAATGCCATTGAGTTCGTTTCTGATAAAACCGATGCAGCGAATTACCAAATATCCCTTACTCATAGGAAAGGTGAGCGAGACTTGTGTTATTTTTTTTATAATCGAAAAAAAAAGAGTCATTATTTATTAACTCAAATGTTGTCCAGATTCTCGAGTACACCCGCCCCGATCATCCTGACAGACAGTATTTACTAGAAGCCTTGGCCAAAGCCGAGGAATTTTGCACGCAGGTGAATTTTTGAACTTAAAAATAAGCATTTGGTTGATCAATCGAACAAAACGAAATGAAATAACGAACGAAAAAAAAAACTAGGTGAATGAAGGCGTGCGTGAGAAAGAGAACAGTGACAGGCTCGAATGGCTACAGACCCACGTGGCCTGCGACGGTCTCGAGGAGCAGTTGGTCTTCAACTCGCTCACGAATTCTCTCGGGCCCCGCAAGCTTCTGCACTACGGCATTTTGCACAAGTCCAAGAGCGGAAAGGAACTCGTCTGTTTCCTCACGAACGACTTACTGTTTTTCGTGCAGCCTCTGAAATCGATACCGAGCAACCAGCAGTTCTCCTTCGAGAGGAATGAAAACCTTAAGTTCAAGCTTTACAGGAGGGTAAGTACTTTTAGTTCAAATAGTTCGCTCGCTAAAAAGAACCATTTTGGAGCCACATGAATTTTTCCTACCTCAGGCAATTTTGCAACCCTGGTACACCCTCGGTAGAAAAAATAGGATTCGCCACTCATGTGCATCCGACCAGGGCGGTCCCAACGGGTCTGGAGGGATGCACATTTGTGACGTAAACTACTATTGTGCCCGAGGTGCGAACGACGTTTTTATTGCCGAGGGTGCAAAATCGAACTTCGTACCCGTGGACACACTTTGGGCCCACTGATCAAGGGCCCAAAGTGCAGCCCGAGGGCGCAAAGTGCGCCCATGGTCAGAAATAGTAGTTTTCCTACCTCAGGCACTTTTGCAACCCTGGTACACCCTCGGTAGGAAAAATAGCATTCTCCACGCATGTGCATCCGACCAGGACCGTCCCAACAGTTGCTTCGCAAGCGCCCTCGAGCCCAGGGACCGCCCTGGAGAGATGCACATTTGTGAAGAAAACTACTATTTCGTCATAAATGCGCATCTCTCCAGGGTGGTCCCTGGGTCCGAGAGCGCTTGCGAAGCACGCTTACAAGGGTGACCGTTTGGACCCCCCTGGTCGGATGCACATGAGTGGAGAATCCTATTTTTCCTACCGAGGGTATACCAGGGTTAAAAAAGTGTCCGAGGTAGGAAAAATAGTATACGCAACTCAAGCACAAGCCTTCGCGCCCTTGTGCGCACTTTGTGCCCTTCGACTACTTTTCCGCCCACGGGCCAAGTGCTACTTTGATACTTTGGGCTCTAGTGGCGTAATGTACTATTTTCGATCCTTTGCAGCCTATTTTCCTTCAAAATCTGATCCTTTTCAACGAGCTGAAGACAAATGGGATCGGCAATTCCCTGACGAACGGTGGCGACCACACGCCATCTGAACACTCGAGAACACTACGACTGAGCGACTCCAAAAAGGAGATAAACCTCGTTACTCCGACCACAAGCGAGTGCTTGTTGTGGGTGCGCCGGATAATGGAGGCTCGAAGACAGTTTGCCGAAAACGAGAAGAGCCGACTGCAGCGTCAGCGCTCGAGTAAGTGTTATTATTATTATTATCATTATGAGTCAGTGAGTTGGCTCGGGGTGACTGGCGCTATCAAGTCGTTTATCTTCGAATCGTTCAACTGTTTAACGTTAAGCGCTAAGTCCCTTGTAGCTGGTCTGTCTGTCAAGATCTGCAGGCGCGACGGCTGCGCGGATACCCTTGTTGTCTGATGAATAAACGAACCGTTGACTGTTTTGCTCATTAATACATTATGCTCATATATGTATATCATTGTGGTGTTTTATTTTTTGCTGGTGTTTGATGCGTTTTTTTTATCCAGGCTGGAACTCTATTATTTTTCTTTATTTTTGATGAAAAATAGATTAAAGACTTTAATATTAGGATAAAAGGTGAATCTTTTTCAAAAAAAAAGTCAAGCTTCATTTCATATTACTTCTTTGATATGATTTCTTTGTTGTACTGTATGACATTTTTAGCTTATACAATGTATGTTTGTCTCGGCTAATAGAGCAGGCGCAGTTCAAAGCATGCGGTCGAATTCTTGTGACTGTGGTTGAAGGATCCAGCTTAAAGAATACGACTGGTAAGCAATGACGGCAGTTTCAAAATGTTTTCCATTTTTTTGTTGCACATTTCGTTTGTTTCCAAGTATACATTTTTCAAGCATTTTTCTCAATTATATATGTGTACGTAGCGCTTCGCAATTCGTCGCTTACTATTTTCTGCTCTTTTTTTTTATGCATGTCAAAAGTTGATTCTTGGGATCTAGTCGTATGAAAACGTCCAAAAATCAGAGGATACAGCTAGGGGTGACAATGCACACGTTTTGTTTCTAACACAGCACTATAGATCTAAAATACACTCTATCTTATCAATACACTCTGTCTTTTAGTTCGACAAAGGCCTGCAAAGGGTCTCGTTCGGATAGTAGTTGAGGAGGCAGAAGATCTTGTAAACAAAGGTAAACACTTGTAAAAAACCATTTTCAAAATTCATCCATAATTTCAATACATTTGGACACTAGTTAAATTTCCATACAAATTGATTCATTGAAAACATCCAGTAGTAGACAAAATTGGGAAAAATTAGAAAATGGACTTTAATAAATAAAACGGCATCTGTAAGAATGCTTTTGTTTTATTGACAATTTTAGATTATCATTGCATGAATAACACTTTTCTATAACAGCTTAGCAAAATGCTGCACTGCACAGAAATTCGAGATTAATCACAAATGTTAGTTTCTGCTAGTACAATTTAATACTTAGTACAAGTTGACTCTGCAGTAAAATTATTCGTAGAAAATTTAGTTACTTATATTTTATATAAAATACTTTATTTACACTTGTCATGGTCTCTTTTAGTTTGTCAATTACACTCAAACTAATATCTTAGCACTAATGTACAAAAAAGTTGTATGAAATTATTAAGATTCTATGCATGTGCGTGGCAGTTGTAGTGTTAAAAAAAGTAGTTTTGTCTTCAAATTGTATACTTATAGGAAAATGCAATGCATATTGCAAAGTCTCTATGGGATCGCAAGAAGAGCAAACGATCGTTGTCTCAGGTACAGATTGTCCATTTTGGGACACTTCTATGCAGTTCCAAGTGAAGGATTTGCATGAGGATACGCTTTGCATTACGATTTTTGACAAAGGATTTTTCAGTCCTGATGGTAAGATGTCGTCAGATGTCGCATTATTTATGTTGAGTTTATTGTTTTACTAAAATGAAAATCTGTTGAAATCTGTTCAGAATTTCTTGGTCGAGCCGAAGTTCGAGTCGTTGATATTGTAAGGGACAGTAGCGACACTTTTGGCCCAATAACAAAACGAATTCAACTACGTGAAGTTGACCGAGGACATGTACTTTTGAAGTTAGATTTACGTTTGTTTGGAAACAGATAGTGCTTACAAATTTTTTTAAAAATAATTACTCATAATAGAGAAAATAGCTTACCATAAGTTAACCAGTCTTTAATTATCATTATTATATTACTATAAAGTATGGATCTCTCTGTGCGGGAGCTTAAAAATACAAAATACAAAATCAAGTCTGATTGTAAACGTATAGTTAATAGTTTTGTATACATCACGTTGTAATATTTAAACAAAATGTTGGGAAATATTTTCCTGTTTGATTATTGTAAGGTATTGTTAATAAATTTATTATGAATTTATAATTATTGTTAATTTGCTATTGCAATTATATTAAATTATTAAATAAAAAAGTATTAAATCATTCATAAAGAATTATTGATGATTTCTCCCTTTCAGTAATCTCCAAAAATGGAAAGTCACGTTTTTCATCGATGGATATAATAAATGAGTAATATAGTAGATTTCGTACCATGGGCACAAAGTAAAAAAAATCACGCCCAAAGAGTGGGGTTTTTGTATGATTGTGCCCGAGGTGCGAACGACGTTTTTCTTTCCGAGAGTGCAAAGTCGAACTTTGGGCCCGCTAATCACTTTGTGCCCTAGGGCAGGAATAGTAGATTATGGACGAGTTCGCAAAGGCTTGTATTTACGAACCGAGAGGTTTACGGCACGAGCCGAAGGCGAGGGCCGTTACGAGGTTCGTAAAGA
>JAPYYV010006452.1:0-22092 GCA_030522625.1 Copidosoma aretas | reverse complement strand
AACGCGGTTCCAGGGTGGAACAAAAGCCACGCGGCATAGGGGGTTATTTAGTGGGTATTGGTGGATCCTTTCTGTTAGATTTTTTTTTTTTTTTTTTTTCACAGAAATGATTCATGTTTATTTCCACACTACCGTGGACCCTGCGGTGTGCGTAAATGCATTTTCCTCCCACCACAAAAAAAAAAAAAAAAAAAAACTACTCCTACTACTATTAATAATAATAATAATAATAATAATAATAATACATCGGTATTTACATAGACCATTGTTTTGATAAAAAATTTTACTAAAATTTATACACAATACCAAGACAATATCAAGACAATACAAGATTCTTCTGACTCAAGACCAAGACAATAGACATTTTTTCAATATTTTTCAAGAGCAATACAATATTCTTAAAAATACTGGTTTGTTTTGCTCTTGTGAAGCCCTATCGCGTATCCATGCAGCTTGATATTATTCATAATTATAAATAGTCTCCGAGGAGAGGTCTTTGCCTTTTCATACATTTGTATAGCAATAATTTACTTACACTTCCCATTTTTCGTTTTTCTACTTCAATGCCTGCTTTATTTCGCCAAATCAAGGATTGATCTCCTTTTCAGATGTACGGAATGTGCTTTAACACCTTTTTTTTTTTGTAATGAAATAGCTAAATATTTCATAAAACATATTACAAAATCAAGAAATCAAGTTGACCTCATCAAGTCGCGCGGGAGCGCGACGAGGCATGTTTGAAAAGCAAGCGAAGCTTTGGCGCCCGCGCTACTATTTGATCGAGATTTGCATACTCAAATTTTCAAATAGCAAAAAAATGTAAGTTTTGTCGGTATGCCTAGTATATTTTGCTTTAATTCAACCTATTTTATCCTAAACAATAGCTTCACCGCGAAATTTCAACGAAATAATCGTTTTAATACTGAAAATCAGAGATGTGTATCTCAAAATGCTCAAAACAAAATTTCTTCGAGTTCAGCCTTCCCGAAATGGTCTTATCGTTAAGTTAGCTGCAAGCCAAATCATGTCTCGTATCGAGAGTTCTCGATTGCTGCAGCAATCCGAGCCCTAGCATGGCGGCAAATTCAAATGTTTTTCAACTAAATACGCTATTCTCGAGCCACTTCAACCTAATAATCTAAACAATTAATATCTAATAACTTCATTAAAAAAATTGCAATGGTCCAAAAGTTGCAATCAATTATTTACAAATTATTTATTGTTCCTCGGCCCAATAATTCAACGAAGTTCAACTCTAGCACTTTTTAATTATAATTTACTTGTTTAAATTATCGGCTGCCAATTACCAGTGATGCGTTAACGCTCGACTATCTATACTTTATTTCTTAATTTAAATATTTATATTGCCTTGGACCTTACACTCTACCGTATGCACATTGTATAAAGGATATATTTATCGGAATTAACAGCCGATTGCCAAGTATACATATAGTCAATGCATAGTATTACGTATAATGCATACCGTGACGGTAGTGTGGGCTCGTATATATAGCAAAACAATATACACCGTGTAACTATAACCTATGCTGACCCGGGAGGCATAGGTTATTGGCCTCGAGCGCAATTCCGAAACAGCGCCCCCAGTCAAAGGATTTGAGAACGATTGGTTTTGATTAGAAGAGGACAGTACTATGAAAAGAAAAGGACGCTACTATGAACCATATATATATGTAGGAGCGCGCGGTGGCTCAGTCGGCTAGGTCGTGGGTCGGCACGCTGGACACAGCGGTTCGATTCCCGACCTGTGCGACGCTACGAGCAAGCACCTCTGTGATTTGTCACATGTGCTTCAATTCCCCGCAATGCTCCTCGAGAAGGAGTGGGTGACCTTCTCGCAGCAAAAATGCTTAATTACCTCCTACCCCCCTCCCTGTCATGGGGAGGCCTTCCCATCCCCCCATCCCTTCCCTTTCCCAACTGCTGAGTGCCCAGAGTAGTTGCCCTTATTAGGAGCCGGACGTATAGCAGTATAATATTATAAAAAAAAAATATATATATATATGTAGACGCAACACCAAAACAGAACAAACATGTATATGCATGATTCATAGTACTGTCTTCTTCTATTCGTAAATAATCGTTCTCAAATCCATCGACTAGGGGCGCTGATTCGGAATTGCGCTCGAGGCCAATAGTTACACGGTGTATACGTGTGTATGCGTATGAGGATGGTCAGTTACGTGCTGAATATATCTAAAGCAACAGTATACAGATATATTTAGTATGGTGAATTCTCATTGGCTGCAGTCTCTCCTCTCTGGCGCCCTCTGAGATTAGCTTGCTCACTGACCATCCTCATAGCTTGTTCATAGAGTGTCCATGTTTGCATAATGTGTACTGTGTTAGTGTGCGGTTGCGCTGCGCACATGTGTCTATATAATACACACATGAACTAGTTACTATTTTTATTTCAATATATTAAACAATCACTAAAACATTATTGCATGCTTGAAAGATGAATGCCGACGCCCTAAATTGTTTCAACGGGTTTTTATAATAACTTAACCTCAAAATATTCGAAAATACGCCATATCTTAAAAAAGAAGAAAGATATATCAAAAATAATGATTTTTTCGGGATTTCTAAATGGAAGAAAAACATCGTGGCGCACAAAAAGAGAGGTGATGACTTATGTAAAAACATAACCTTAAATTTCAATGTTTTCGATGTATCTTGATGAAACGAAAGGAGAAAGTTTTGGGAAAAATTACATCGTGTTTGGTACAAAACTACAATAATGCAGAAATGATTTTCCATGATTATACGTGCACATAACCTTCAAATATTAAAAAATACTCCATATCTTGAAAAGGAAGTAAGATGGACCAAAAATAACGATTTGAACGGGTTTCCTAAAGGGAAAAAAAACATCATGGCGCACAAAAGAGAGGTGTTGAGTTAAGAAACATAACCTCAATTTTCAATGTTTTAGATATATTTTTATGAAATTGAGGGGGAAAATTATGGGAAACATTACATCATGCATAGTAAACAAATACAAGAATATAGAAATTATTTTGCACGATCATGCGTACACATAATCTCCAAATATTAAAAAATACGCAAGACCTTAGAAAAGAAGCAAGATAGACAAAAAAAAAATTTTAACGAGATTCATAGAGGGCTACAAATACCACTGGGCACAAAATTAGAGTTGCTGGTTTATAGACGAACATAACCTCAATTTTCAGTGTTTTCTATGAATCTTACTAAAATTAAGATAGAAGAATTGAAAAAAATTTAAGCTTGTTCACAACATCACTACAAATGTGCAGAAATTATTTTTTGAGTTTTTTTGCAAACATAACCTCAAAATTATAAAAAATACGCAAAACTTTTAACATGGAGAGAAATGGATTAAAACTAAAAATTTTTGTTGGCTGTTGTTCAGTTTAGAATGAACACTTGCTTCAGTGCGTTAAAATTATTTGCGTAATAATTGTTCAGTGCCGTATCATCAATATATTTTACTGTCATACAATTGCTTTGCCTTAAATTCTCTTTTCATATTTTGAATAACGCTTACTCACTCGCTTTGTTTACTTCAATAGCTACGTACTTACACGCGAAATCAAAACAAAGACGCTTGCCTATGTTCAATACACTTTCGATCTTTTCTTAAATAGCTCTTCTCTTTCTAATATTATTTCGCTTTCAAATAATATTAAATGCTTTACATCGCTATACTTGGTGTTCTGCGTAACACCGTTTAGTTCACTCACGGCAGCTGTAGAGGAAGCTCCTCTCAGCTTGCTTTGCTTATAATTCTTTTCACCTGTAAATATATTGTACATAGTTTGACCAGCATTAAAAGCTAGTACATTTATTTTACCCGCTTCCCGATCCTTGCATCCGACTTGGGCTGTGCCTCGCACGCAACAAGCCCTCCACGAAACAGCTGTAAATTACTGTAATGACGATAACAGACTACAAAAAAATTATTGCTCGTCTAGAAAATTGTCATGCATCTCTATATATAAATCACAATACACTTTACTAGCATTAGTTTTGTTAATTGAATTGTATATTTTTGTCCCAAGTGATTCATCCTTGGTAGCCCAATATGCTCTACTAAGAAGGTTAGTTATAAAAAAAGTCGTAATATCTCCATAGAAATTGCATTCTAACAAAAATAAAAGAGTAGGCAAGTTTGACGTGCTAAAATTCGATAGATCTGCTGAAGTTTTTATAATATACATACTGAACCGTGATACTTTTATAAATATATTGGTAGTCTTACAAAGTAGTAAAATCAAAATCAATTAAAGGCCAATTTTTTTTTCCTTTTAGCGCAGCATATCTATTTTTATAAAACCAGTAGTATTGTGCAGTAATTTTTTTCTGCAAGAGGAAAATCATACTAGGAGAATTTGACTTGGACTACAGAACAATAACACTTCGGATACTGTTTACTAAATTACGCTCTCACGATATTTTTACCTTACCAATATCTTTACCTTACATACAATATAAAGATAGATTATTGAGATAATATAGTGCAGCAAATACGATTTCTTCTTTAGTCTTCATAAAATTTTACTAGCTTGATGTTCCTCATGTAGAAGAAACTTACTACACAATACTACTGGTTTTATAAAAATAGTATGCTGCGCTGAAACGAAAAAAAAAATTAGCCTTTCATTGATTTTGATTTCATTACTTTGTAAGACTACCAATATATTTATAAAAGTATCATGTGTCAGTATGTATATTACAAAAGCTTCAGCAGATATATCGAATTTTAAAACGTCTAACTTGCCTACTCTTTTATTTTTGTTAGAATGTAATTTTTATGGGGACTGATAATACCTCTTCGAAATGCCCTTATTTGGTTATTACATTTTGTATTGCGTATAAAATCTGCTTTCATGTGGTAGGTAAATATTGAAAATTGATTTGCAAATGTTCGGCATTATTTTATATGTAATTAGAATCCAAAAATATTTTACATCATTTATTGATTTAAGACGGACAGAAACTTGGTAATATAATACATATTACATATAATACATATATTACATTTTACGCGTAATTATAAATATCTCATAATTCTGATGTCTCATTAGTGTTTTACATTTGTTTCCGCATTTCAACAGCATAACCTGAAACTAGAAAAAAAGAGTAGTATCAAACTTTACAAATAACCATCTTAATAATTACACACTAAATATATTTCGTTTACATCATACTTTGTAACATTTGACGAACAACATTTCCGTAAATAATGATGAGTAATGATACCTTCAAAATTAAAATACTAGTACACACGTCTTAGTTCCATCGACATAATAAACTAAGAGATAGTGCCATTTTTTAGATAGACAGTTCTTCATTGTTCTTTTATTACTATTTCAAATACAACTTATAGCAAGTACATACGAGATATGTTTAAGATATATATGAGACTTTTCAATTTGTAGGGCAAAGTACATTCGACTTTAGGTTGTTGTACTTAATTATGTTGGTGCATCTGCTTCTAGATACATTGTTTTTATTCTCAGTTTTGTTAAGGTTGTCTGTACTTTGGGATAAGTAAACTGTAAGTCAGCAAGAGTTTACAAATTGATTAGACATTACTTCCCCCTATCGCTCGAATAGATGATGACAACAACAAACAAGTTGAAAAAATCGCGATAGACAACAGTAGAACTGTTATTTGTAGGTTGTTATGGAGTTATTAATTTGACAAAATTGGGTCATTTTCAGTAACAAGAATAATTGACAAAGCTAACAGACTACTGTATTAAACATTTAGTTTAAAACTTGTTTTCAAAATTGATATAAACCTCTGAAAACATTAGAACAAGCGCCTTAAGGTAGCTTAGCCTTTGTCTACATATATATATATACGTGTGAAAAGTCCAGCCGCGCGCCGTGCAGTCGAGCACACATATCTAACCTCTAGGCATATATAATAACCGTATATCGTGTGAAACGAATTTTTACTTTCTTTCTTTGCAAATATCTCGATAAAATGACCCGATAACTTTACTTTAAAAAGTAGCATTAGATAGAAGAGGAATTTTTCCACGAGTACATCATAAAATATCTGCTCAGGTTTTTGATTTTAAGTCGGAAAATGCTTTTACAGCTGATTTTTTAATGCTCTTCCGTATGGGCTCATGTTAAAAAGTACAACTTTGAGCTGAAATATCGCGAGATTTTGACCCGCTCGGGGTATAAATAAGGACACCGTTGGATTCAGCGGATCAAACTCTATCAAATGAAACATATTTCATTCCGGAGGTTTCGCAAGGGAGCTACCTTAAGTTAGAGAAAAAAAGACTTTGAAACATAATAAACAAGTATTAAAAAAGTTTTTTTTCCTAAGACAAAAAAATATCTCAATTTTCAAACAGATCCCTTATAAGACACAGCATTAAACTTGTTACACAGTTGTGGGTGTGACTACGCAAGTTTTGCCCACACGCATTCGATCAAATAATAATAAAACAACTTGGCTGAAACTTCTTTTTGTACGTTTTAGTTCAAAAAAGATAAAATTTTATTTGTTATACAGTATGGATATCATAAAAAAACAATTCAGACAATTATTAAGCGGTGGAGATACCATCAGTTCATGTGATCATAATCCTATGCAGTATGTAAGTTGAACGTATCTTATGATAATATAAACGTCAATGTATATGCAATTTTTATGAAAGTAACAGCATGTTCATAGATTACCATATCGACTATAATACAAACTATTTCATTAAATTTTGCACCTTGACGTTGATCTCGGCTTATCAGACGTATGCTAATTTTTTTTCTTGGATAACCGTAGGTACTTGATTTTCACTTAGCAAAAACTGGGATCTTGCATGAACAATTGTATGTAGTCCGTCATGGTGACTATCAATATACATTTAACGAATCCTTCGTGTATTTACACATTATCAAACAATATCGGAGGTATACTAGTTTTTACGTTGGGGAACAATGTGCTACAGAAATATAAAAATTGTATGTCCTCATAACACATTAAGCTCCTACATCTGAACTAAAACGTGCTTAATTATCAATGTTTTTTTAGATATGGAAAAAAATACCTGACGGACCATATAGAATTGTATGTACAATGTCCAAACCGCAAAAATTTTAAAGTATGACGTAGTCAAATAGAGGAACAAGGTATTCCTTAAAAAGGTTGTCGAATTTGTATCTGGTTACAATTTCTATAAGCATCTCATATATAAAGCTACGAATTTTATTTCTATTTTGTAACGTGCGAAAACAAGTGAAATGGGTTCTGTCTTAAAAAGTTACAGACTAAGCAGCCCGGTTTTTGTTAAGAAGTATTACTACGTTAACCATATTAAAGGTATTAAAATACTGAAAACACATTTACATCGCCCGATTCTATGGTACAAACAAAGCAACAGCAATGTTCATATTAAAGATAATTCATGAATGAGAAAGTTTTAGAATCTCGTACCCTTGACAGAGTTAGAACCCCGTATCCCTGACAAATTTATCGAACTTTTATCTACCACAGACCAATGAAAACTGGTTTAAAAAGTAAAAGTGTTCGAAGTGCAGCAAAGCTAATATCCCTGTGCGGGTAACCAGACTTGAACTCAATCGCACCCAAAACGAGCATCTCGTTAAAATTACAATTAATTCTTGTTTATTTTTATTCCTACTTAGGCGGCATCCAGATCAACAAATTATCAGAATAACTACCGTAGAACCTTTTCTAGTGTCAGGTGAATCAAAAAAGGTACCACCATTGCTTGCTTTGCATGTGAAAATAAAGAAAATACAATTGATTTGTAAAACAACTTTTAAGAATGTGCAAGCATTAGAACCTGGTATCCCAAGAAGGGTAACCGGACTTTCACTTACAACTGTTAGAAAAACTTTTACCTTCATAAGACAAGGTCAAATCGAAGTACCTGATATCCTTATGAGGTAACCGGACTAGTATCTGTCCACATCTTGTGAAGCGTATTTTAACAAGTTGAGAAATCTTTTTTTTTGTTTTTCACGTGCGAAAACAAGTTTGATGGGTTCTGTCTTTAAGAGTTGCACACTAGGCAGCACGATCGTACTGTAGAGTATCTGTTAGTTGGTCATATTTGAATAAACAAGATAATAATAACACGTATTTACATCACTCGATTTGCAGGTACAAACATATCAACAGCAATTTACATATTAAGGGTACTTGATGCATGTGAAAGTTTTGGAACCTCGTATCCCTGACAGGGTTACTGGACCTCCACCTTTCCCATACCAATAAAAACCACTGTATAAATTGAACCTGGCTAAAGTGCAGTGAAGCATTAGAACCTGGTATCCCCGAAAAGGGTTACCGGACTTTAACTCAGTTGCACCCTAAACGGGCATTTCGTTTTTGTTACAATCTATTATTGTCTACTTTTATTTATACATATGCGGCATCGAGATCAATAAATAATACTTTGAGATAATTTAGATACTATTACGGGCGAATCTGGACCCCGGCTAACTATTTTAGCACCTTTTCTAGTATTAGGTGAATTACTGAAGGTACCTTCATTGCTTACTTTGCATGTGAAAATAAAGAAAATACAATTTATTTGTAAAACAACTTTTAAGAATGTGCAAGCATAAGAACCTGGTATCCCAACAAGGGTAACCGGACTTTCACTTACAACTGTTAGAAAAACTTTTACCTTCATAAGACGAGGTCAAATCGAAGTACCTGATATCCTTATGAGGTAACCGGACTAGTATCTGTCCACATCTTGTGAAGGGTATTTTAACAAGTTGAGAAATCTTTTTTTTTGTTTTTCACGTGCGAAAACAAGTTTGATGGGTTCTGTCTTTAAGAGTTGCACACTAGGCAGCCCGATCGTACTGTAGAGTATCTGTTAGTTGGTCATATTTGTATAAACAAGATAATAATAACACGTATTTACATCACTCGATTTGCAGGTACAAACATATCAACAGCAATTTACATATTAAGGATACTTGATGCATGTGAAAGTTTTGAAACCTCGTACCCCGACAGGGTTACTGGACCTCCACCTTTCCCAGACCAATAAAAACCACTGTATAAATTGAACCTGGTTAAAGTGCAGTGAAGCATTAGAACCTGGTATCCCCGAAAAGGGTTACCGGACTTGAACTTACGTGCACCCTAAGCTGGACTTTTTTTTAATTACAAATTTTTATCGCAATTTATCATTTTTACCTGTGCAATATCAAGATCAATAAAGACTTTGTGTAAGTAAGATTGTATATTCAATGAAAAATATTTAGTGCTGATTGTATTTTTAGGATAATCAAAATAGAAATAGTAGAAACGGATAACAAGTATTTTTAGTTGGCTCATCACCCCTGTATAGCACACATTTTGAATATTTTATTACAAATGTTTTTTAAAAATTATGAGGAGTGTCAATTAACCAGACAATAATATATCTAGTGCTAAATATTTTGGTATTTTTTTCCTAAGATTTTGTTGTAATATTTTTAAAATACCGAAACTTTTAAACAAATTAAATAAATTACTTTCATCTTTCTTAATTAACATCTGATTTCAAATTATTTGAGCTCGCTCCCTTCGTTGAACGAATCCATTGAGAGTTATTGGGGAAAAAATTGCACAATCGTCGATAAGTTTCCCAGAAAATTCCATTGTTTACATAAAAATACGAAAAATAAGCGAACGATTGAATTTTTTGGGGAACATATCGAAGCTTTTGCAATTTTTCTCGATAACTCCCAATGGATTCGTTCAAGGAATAGAATGAGCCCTAAAAATTATAAATCATATGTAAATTGAAAAATATTCAAGTAATTTATTAAATTTCTTATCAAGTTTCGGTATCTAAGAAATTTAACAACAAAATTTTATGAAAAAAATTCGATGATTTTTAGCACTAGCTGCATTATTGTGAGGTTAATTGACAATTCTCAGGACATTCAATTAACACTTCTAATCAAATATTCAAAATATTTGCTGTATAAGGATGATGAGCCACGTTACAGAGAAGTAAATGTCGGAGTATTACGTTAAACTTTTAAGGGTACTTGAACACTGGTTTCATACTAATTTTTTGTGCAAAAAAAATTTCATGAAAATATTTCCTTTTTAAATATAAACAATTGCTTGAAAAGACAATGAGAGATAAACCTTTGCAAGCTTTCATTTTTTGACATTTGATCGCTTGGTCTCGATGTACCTTAGTAATTCATGCCGGGGCTTTTTATGCTTCTCTAAGGCTACATCAATGATAAAAATTTGGTGCCAAAACCTTTGAAACTTTATGCAAAACAAACGAAAACATTAAATTAGGTGATTGACACTATTGTCGCGGAAAAGTACAAAGTGTTCCTAATTAAATGTTTGAAATCGACACCTTCTCGAGATCTTTCTCTATAGCCTCGTCATCGCAAAAACGTTTGAAATTTATCTAAGTGATCTAATACCATTCAAAAATGAGGCACTTTTGCAGCTGCAAAATCGGAGATTCTGGCTGACACAGCTGAGCAACGTCCCCGAGTATACAATCGTTCTACTTTTCTTGCGAATTTCGGAATTCGGAGCCATAAATCTGCCCCATTTTTAAATGCAATGTAGGGTTCATTGGATGAATTTTACACATTATTGCGATTACAAGGCTGTAGAAGAATAGCTCGAGGGATTATCGATTCCTAAAATTGAATGGAAAACATTTTATATTCTCTTACGATAATAGAGCGAATCACTTATTTCTATATTTCCGATTTTTATTAACGTTTACTAAATAATGATTCGTAGGAGACTGCATATTTAAACAGATTACACCGAATTCAGCTACTACATAATACTCGGTATGTACCGAAGCGCATCCTCAGCACAATAGAAAAGTTTGTGTTTTATAACATACACGTAATATTGGTTAACAATAAATAAAAGGAATGCCATGAAATCCTGTTATGACATACTACTTTTACAAGCACATTAGGAAAGCTTACTATTTCCCTACTTTATATTCTGCATGGTAGCAACTCGTAAGCCTACTACGATGCATTTCTACCACTCCTACAGTAATAAAAAAAAAAAAAAAAAAAAACATGAGTCAGAGTTGAAGACATAGAAGAAGAAGTCAGCAGAGATATTAGATGGATAGATGCACAGACCGAGGCAGCAATCTGTTCTGTGCTTAACGCATCGGGACGTACCTTGGAATATTGATAAGTTATAATTGCCTCGGACCGAAGAGACGAAAAGAAACACGTTTCCCGGTTGGGTATCGGACCTATGAGCGAAGGGAAGTTCACCCCAGGTCTCCCGCCCAGCCGCGCCGATAGTAGTAGTGCCGTAAACGATTTTTCTCCGGATGAAACTAGCCCAGGTGTTGGCCCCCCCGAAAAAGACCCGCCGACGATTCCATCAGCATGGACGGTAAGGCTGCTGACTCCCAGTATAAGGGTTAGCTGTTTGTCGCCATCAGCGGGAAGCCATCACTGAGCATTGCTAGATGGTCACGCCGACGACTCTCCCTTGGAAGGATTGCCCCCCAGGTCCGAGACATCATCGGGAGGAAACTCTGTCAATCCAACTAGAATCGGAAGGAAACGTGTTTTCGGCAGAATAAGGCACTTGACCGCTGTCAACAGTAGGAGAATGTAGTACTTCAAAAATTTTGGACGACAATAAAAGGTACTACGTCGGCTTCGCTTACTTTTTCATAGCAGATAACATAAACTGACCTATGCCTTTTTTTAGCTATTATTTAGATTTTTTTTCCGCCCACCAATATTTTTCACGACGGCATTTGGAAGATATAGTTTTAATCTGCAATACATGTATAGTTCTTATCCCTGACAATTTCGATTGTGGTTGCAAATCGTTAATTATAGTATGTCAGCCGTAATAACTCTGTTAGAAAAAAGCGAACTTCCAGCGTGAATTTCTCAAGATTTTCTCAAGAGACACGTACGTTGTTACTTGACATGAGTTACAAACAGTAAAACATACAACTGCTTCAGTTACACATTAATTTGGATCTCCACCAATTAATACTTTGTTATTTATATTCGCTCCGAGAATGAAGTTGGAGGGGATGAGAGAATCTACGCCAGCGTCTATGGTGGCGAAAACGTGCGATCTAAAGGTACGCTACTGCACCAACTCGAATCAAAATGCTCAAACACTAACCTCGTCTGCTCTGCGCATGTCACACACATGTGTCATTATGCATACGTAGCAGACGTACGAATGTGGTAGTGAGTTTGAAAATTTCTCTACACTACTCTAACCTTTTAACTTGGAAATAATAAATTACTTTTGTATGCTACTCGATGCATACTCACTGCTCAAAATAGTATGAGAATGTTGAGAATCGTCTAATTTAGTTATCTTCAGATCAGCTTCATGAACAGTATTATTCTTTGTTCATAAATATTGTTTTTTTATCATGCACGTAATATTAGGTGCGGTCGCGTACCTTTAGATAGCCAACTTTTGCCACGAGCGGAGAGCGCTGCGGTCATTCTCGGAGCGAATAATAAACATTTTTTTTAGAACTCTTTCGCAATAAATTTTAAAAATGTATCATTCTACCTCTGGCGTATATACCATATCGGTGCTATATTGATTTTAAAAAACTTATAATTGGTTATATGAGAACAATATTTATTACTCTTATTTAAAGCCATATCTGTTAATGATTTGAATCATGATCATTTCATACGACACCATTTTATAACATACTGATAATAATAATGATAATAATAATCATAATAATAATAATATATTAGGAAAGCAAAGCTGGTAAAACATTGTTTACATCAATTTGTAAAGTACAGTACGTCATTATACATTTCGGCTTTGCAGTTACCTAACTATTGAAATACATTACCCTACCATGAGCGCAAAGTGCAACAAATCCTTTGCGTCCTCTGGACAAACTGTGAGCTTTCTAAATCAAGTAACACATGCGAGCTGAAAAGACTTTTCTGCTCTTTGGGCCCGAAATACTTTTCAGCCCCAGGATGCTAAGTAACTTCAAGAACCGAAAGTGAAGCTGAAGGGCGCAAAGACTCTGCTGCACTTTTGGCCCATGGTAGGAAAAAATGATACGCGTATGTCGGACACAAAAAGGACAACAACAACTACGCAGTTCGGATGCATAAGTTGTCATTTTGTGCCCTGGTAATGTAATTTTCTGTATAACTATTGGATAATTTAACAGATAGATATAGAGTGCAGAATAATGAAATTTGACAATGAGATTCATTTTTTCTTGGAAACTGGGCCCTTTCTCAAATACAAGAATTACAAGTAAACTCATGAATGTGTATTGTGGAGAAGATTTTGCATTTGCAGGCTACGTAGACTGATTTTCGACGTTCCGACAATTTATTTTTTGATTTATCCGTATTTTCCGACCTCGAGCGTTTTTAAGGGCTGGTATGCTCTCAATAAAAAAAGTGTTCACCACAAAGCTACTATCTACGTAAAGCTATTTTACGGCCCCCCGAGCCTGCTTTGCAGAATCCTCAGGCCGCAAAATAGCCCCGGCAGCGATGGCAATTTTGCGACGCACGTAAATTTTTTTTAAGTTATATAATTGGATGGATAGTACTTCTCTAATATACTATTAATTGCATACTTATTATAATAAATGAATAAGATTATACGTTTAAGGAAGTTTAAATAAGAGGGAGGTATTAAAGCCATAAAGAAAATGATACATTCTTAAAAAACAATCAAAATGAATTTCTAAATGAAAGACAAATTAAATAGCGTACTTTCAATATTATGAAAACTTGTAGTAGATATCCTGAACAAAATTACTTGCATTTCAGTTATAATTCATTTACCCTGATAAAATAACCTGGGTACTGTACCATTGGAATATATAGGTATTCGTAAAATAATGTAAGGTTCAAGACTCATCACGATTTTTGCGCATCAAACAATCAAATAAACAAAATTTTATCAACAAACGATAGTTACTCGATCTCTAAGCTACTCGATGAAAAATATTTCTTGCACTAATAGTTATTTATATTTTTAATACTAGTAATAACTTTCTACATATAGTACGTATAAATTGTAAGGTAAAAATATAATAATTCTTAATGTAAAACTATAGATATAATGTAACATAATAATAAATTTATTGTCAATTCACATGTAATCGAATATTTATTGAATTTATTCTTTATTAAAACATAGTGTGATCAACGCACCTATTCATGTTCTTAAAAAAATTTTGGAATAAAAAAAATTATATTTTGTACAGCTTGCGTGAAGTTTTTTATAACGTCGATATTAGAACATTATTCGGCTGTACACTTGAGGTGGCTCTATTCTCACATGTATGCACGTGATGTTATATGTATGCATAGAAAGTGTGTATTTTTAAACTATAAGTGGTGCTGTCCTGATATGCTGCTAACTTATATATAATTTCTATTTTTTCAGTATTAAATATGCTGAGATAAGAGCTAAAGTAACAATTGCTTATGTCATTATAAAGTGAGTAAAAATTAACGGGCTAATGGTTTTTATGATCTAGGGGTTGATGGCCCTATTATCGATAGTCTAAAAAAACTTTTCAGGAAACTCATGTAGAATTAAAATTATAATACATTATTACATAGTGATTTGAATCAATATAGATGGTTTACCTAATTTACTGTACGTGTACATTTTTCTGCATTGAAAAATCAATGATTAGTATTTTTATCAATTAAATGAAAAAATTCTTATGTGACTCTGTTATCGAGCCACAAGACAGTCAATGTACCTATTATCGAGTCCCTATTATCGAGCCCATTTGAGCTGAATATATATGTACTTACATCAACTGTATGTATTTCAAGTTATATGGATGTTAATATTTATCAAAATTGATAAGTTTACTTCAAATTTAGTTAAAGTTACAGATACACACATTGATTTGTCGCACAACAACTAAATCCAAACAAAACTTCATCGAAGGAGATATGGAGGTTAGACACGCTGCTAAGTATTGCGATTCGAGGGCCTTGATATTAGGGGCTCGATACATATAGTGCACCTATTATCGACTTCGTTGTTAATAAACAAAGAAGGAAAAAAAAGTCTGAAAAACAGTTGTCATCGCGTAGTAAACGGTATTATGATGTTGCCGTTACATTTATGCGATGTGTATAATCAAGACAGTGAATTTTTTATAAAATTGTGAAATGCGCATTTCCTTAAGCTTTTCATTATGCAATATCACGAACACTGCAGTTTGATGATGCAACCTCACCTTTTACGCGTTAAATACCTCAAAGTGTACAGCGATTTGAACTTTGAAAGTTTCGTAGGCTACATAAGTAAATAAATTCATAGAAAAAAAAAAGTGTATGCGTATACATTAACCTCTTATTAATATTTCCGTAATTATAGCTCAGATCCTTGATAATTGGGACAGGCTCGATAATAGGGTCATCGACTCTACGGATGTTGTTCATAAGATTTTTATACAAACTTACACGAACTTTATAAGTATTTATAAAACAATTACATTAGCATATTGAATGTTTTTTAGAAATAATTTTAAAATACAGTTCTGACACAATTATCAACGAATTATTTTTTTCAGAATTTTTAGAGTTGGTTTACTGTAATAAATAATTAATTTAAAGTGCTTAATTTAAACTGTGTCACGCCCTCACTTGAAAACGCCTTGCCATTGCTCGTTTCCGTCTAACGTTATAGGGACATAATAATGCATGGAAAGCATAGGAAATAGCATAAAAGTGCCCGATTTTTTTATAAATGAGGCAGTCTTAACTATACCAGTGCCATAGAAATATTCTATAACATTATAAAGTTCAGTGAACATACTCAACAACAAGTGACATAACACTGCTTAATCGTGGAGCGATAAAAAGAGCAGTGGAGACTACATGAGTATAACTATATATGTGCCGACGACAGAGTAGTCACTGGAATGCAGCATACGACCTAACCTGACACAGTAGCTGGAGCCGGAGGACACACCACGCGCTGTGGCACATATGACATATATAGTTATACTCATGTAGTCTCCACTGCTCTTTTTATCGCTCCACGATTAAGCAGTGTTATTTCACTTGTTGTTGTGTGTGTTCACTGAACTTTTTAATGTTGTAGAATATTTCTATGGTAATTGTGTAGTTGATGCAGCCTAAGTAATAAAAAAATTGGATACTTTTATACTATTTCTTATGCTTTCCATGCAGTATTATGTCCCTACACGGAGAAAAATATTGAACCGACAGAGCCCAAGTATACGCACTTGTATAGTTCACTATAGTGTCGAACTCCAATTGGCGCCATCTCGTATCATAAGTATGTCAATATTTCAGGACTTTTCAGGACTCAATGCATTGTGTATTGCGAAAAATACAAGTTTATTAATTTATTATGTTGCTGAGTGTGAAAACTATAGGATTGACATTGACTACAAGTATTGTAGATATCCGCCCCGTGATAAGTGCAAGCTAAGAGTAGAATAGATAAATACAATTATGAAAGTAAAGTTCCAAAAAAGTGGGTAACATAACCTAAATTTCGTATAACTGAAGCAGAACAAACTTATGCATTACCAAATGTGACGCAAGTGTGCCGTTAGTGACTGTCAATGACGTCAAAACCGTTGGTTATCCGCCGTATTTTCATTATTGTGGCCATATATTTCACTTTTTATTCCGATTTCTCTGGCTAAAGGAAAGTTTAAAAGATGCAGTACTTGTACAATGAGTTACTTTAACGATAGATCACTTGAAAAGCAAAAACACGCATTTTCTTCAGGTATCTAACAACGGAGTCCCTCAAAAGTCCTGAAATTACGCACATTTTTGCCAGTACGGGCGCTTCAGTCGTTTTTCTTATCCCCTCCAACAACTTGCACGAAGCGAATAGTGAACTATGCAAGTGCGTGTACTTGGACTCTGTTGTTTCAATATTTTTCTCCGTGTATGACGTCAGATGGGAACGACCAATGGCAAGGCGTAATCAAGGGAGGCGCAGCACAGTTTTAATGTAGCACTTAAAATTATTTATTTATTATAGTAAACAAACTCTAAAAATTCTGAAAAAAATAATCTTTTGATAATTATGTCCAAACTGTATTTTAAAATTATTTCTGAAAAACATTTAAGACGCTAATTTAACCCATATTTTGATCTTCTTTTTTATTGAGGATAACTTTGTTTTACGTTTAAATAACATTATCTCAAGCAATTTACACTCTCAAATTTTTGCTTCGGGGCTGCTAGAACTAGCTTACGGAAACTTTGAGCTTTTGGTGGTATTTACTGGGGATTATTCAAAAGTATGGATATGCGCTTATGCAGAGTAACTAGACCTTACTTCAAATTTTTCTATTAATTGAAACAATTATGATAGAATGCCCATAAATATTATTACTCTTGTTTAATGAATACTTTTCGATTGAAAACATTTTGAATAATTTAAAATATTCCTGTATATACATCCTTGTTACCATACATCAATTGCACTTACGGAAAATATATCTGCCGATACATGATTCGAAGATTAAGAATAGTGTCATCTAAGGAGTCGATATGCACATATGAATTCATCGTCGTATTGGAAACCTTTTGGCATTGTAAATTATAAAATGAAAAATACAATATGTTCACAACGAGCAGATTAAATAAATTTTTATCATTGAAATTTAATTTGATCATTGCATGTTATTACTTCAAAAGGTTATAAAATAGCGGTGAAGCAACATACATTAATAACATTTACACATGAAAAAAGTGTAAGCACCATTAAATCGGATTTTTTCAAATCATGAACTGTTTCATGAAAAAATTATTTTAAATTTGCAATACAGTATTGGATACTAAAGGACGTTCCCCGGGAAATCAATTTTCTTAGGATTTTCCTTAAACTTGCAAAATATATTTGTTTCACGTGTTAGAAAATGATATATGTCGATACCGGCATTCGAAATTAAGTTATTTAAGTTTAAAGTTGAGCTATTTAACATGGGATGCATAAGCTGACACTGCTAAAAACGAACAGTTTTACTTATTAAAGACAGAGTTTTCTTAAGATTTTTTCAAAAAACGAATGTATAGTACTATATGATATACGAAACATAACGTGACAAGTAATATTTGTCTAGCGGCATTATCTTTTGAGAAATTGTAGTCGAAAGTAGGTGATCTCTCGTCATTTTTAGACGGTTTCGCGTAAGGAAAAATAATGAATTTTTAATTTGTCGATGTTGCACGCTGTCCTAGTAAACAGTACGTAACTTGACTGAAATCATAAAGAGAGAATAAATAAACAAGCTCAGAGTAGGAACTGAATAATTCATAAAAATTTTGATTTTAAACAAAATTATCACAGTAGGGTTATATGAAGGTGTCAGATATAAGCTTTAAAGATCAGTGGTGCCCAACTTCTTTTCTACTGAGTAAGTATAGGCAAACACACATTTGCAACGCAAGGTAAAGTTGAGCACTACTGCAGCCGGGGAACGTCCTTAATGAGCGGTATTGACATTCAACACAAACTTGCAGTGTATCTTCGAGATATGTCTTATAATTCTTTTGTTTGTTACTGATATTATTTATAAAGTATTTATTTTGCATAACCGACAGGAAATAATTAGATTATAATATTCATTTAGATTATATACCTTTACTTGGTGACGTGCAATGAATTGTATAGATGAAATTGAAGTCTATAAAAAAATGAAATACTGTTTGATAAATATTTGGGTCAACGAATACATCAGAACAAATCTGAGATTAAAAAATTTGATGTCGAGTTTTTATTTTTCGTTACAATAAAAGATGGGGTCAAAGAACGAAATCTTTAATTATTTTTTCAGTATTACAATTTTTTTTTCCATGAGACACAAGTTTACGCAAGATTACTTGCAAAAATGCAATGGGCACGAAAAAACCACCTTTTACAACGTATTCCACGAGCGATACTTTACCGTTTCGTACATTTCGTTTATATTCTATTGAAGCACTTAATTTTTCGCTTAATCATTTATACAATGATTTTCTGAATTTTGCTAAAATCTTTTCGCTGATGATCGGGCTTTTTACTACAGTTACGTAAGAAAATATTTAGAGACGTAGTATGTCACTGCAAGGAGAAACCTGCTATGAGAGAGCGGTACCCAGATATTGTTTCTGTTAAAAAACAATGTAAAAAAGGGGGGGATTGAACCTTTAATGACACTAGTTGTCTTATATTTGATTTTAACTACGAAACCAGCACCACCATATAAGAAAAATTACATACGAGTCATAAAATTGAGAAATACAAAAGCAGTTCAGATAGTTTCAAAAAATTTCCAAATTCTTAAAAATATTTTTACCTTACAACTTTATACGCAGAATAAAATATAGAAAGATATTACCTTTTTTGTTTATGCATCGATCTGTTTTGATCCCGATAACTGTAACTTTTGCTGGAATAGCTTCCTCCGTTTCATTTTATTTGGGCGTGGTTGTTTGTTCTTGCTTTTGCGCTTCCTTTTCCTTTTTTCTTGAGATGTCAGTAGGTCTGAAATAAAACATGACCAGGCCATCGTATTATTATAATTTGTCAAAATTGTAACGCTCTTTCCATCTCTTAACAGCAATGCATACGTTTTTAAATAGCTTCAATCACATGGTGCGTAATAGAGCTCTGAAATAGCTTCTCCACAGCAGGAAGGGGAAGTCGGAGTTCTTGCGACCTCCACGGCTTGGCTCGAATTGTTTCTTTTTACTCTTCAAAATACATTATGTAGCATTATTAGGTGCCATTTAAACAGGGCGAAGTTTGCCCACACATCGTAGTAAAAAACGCGTAAACTCTCTAAATAGATATTTGTATTTTAGCAGAGTTTATTCTACAGCTCTATGACGCACCATGTGACTGCTGCCTTATTTAACTGTTTTTTTTGTTTTTACGTTAAGATTGGCGTAATCTTGAGATTAATTTTAATATTTTTGAGTTGCATGTATTTAAAATCCGACAGCTAAATAATGCAAACCGTAACCGATATAAAATATTTTGCCACTGTTGATTTTTACGTACATTATACCTTATCTCTTGATATCAACTTTGAGTGGCGGTTACTATGCAGAATTAATTATTATTTTAATAAAATGATCACGGCTAAATTAATACCCGTATATTAATAATGAGGGGGCGCGAGTCGACATTAGGGCAAGAGTAAAAATAAATTACGGTAACACTAATAGGTATAAATACACACACGTATAGTAATTATAAACATTGCATAAATTTTTAATATCTTACCTTGTTTCGGAGAAATATCTTCTAATTGAGAATTAGGAATTTCATCGTCCGACTCTGAAATATATTTCGGGGTTCGAAGAAACATTTTTTGAAGTAACCAGCTTTTGTCATTTTCTTCATCCGAATCTTTAATAATTATTTTATTTCTTTGAATTGAGAGAGGTTCTTCCTCGGAATCTGATACAACTAAAAGTATTAAGAAACGAATGGTGTAAAGAACCATAATGTTTCACATTAACAGTTAATCTTTGAAGATAAATGCTTAGCTCGTTAATCAAGAGCACAGAACTCTGTTACGTACCAATATCATACATTGTGTTCTCTCCAAATGAGATATGACTCTGTTCTGCACGATGACTAAGAGAATCACTTTTGTTCTTCAGGATTTCACTACATTCTGCTCGGGCTGGTTGAACAACTTTGACTTTATGGTCAACTACTACCATGATACTTTTAATCACAGGTTTTTTAATACTTGACATTTCGAGACGATTAAAAGTATTATTGTATTCTACTAATTTGATGTTAGTCAAAGGCTGTAATGCTGAAACTAAAATAATACTTGATCAATGAGATAATGTACATTGAACAATAACCAACACAAAAATACGCACCTTGTACAGTCGACTCGTTTCCACAAACAATGATTTTTTGTGAATTTTCGACTACTAGTCGATCTTCCGAGACAGTCGGTCGGTCGGTCGATTGGTCGATCATCGTGTCTGTGATACGATGTTCATTTTGATTGGGTTTTTGGAGTGAATGGCCCACTTTTGAAATAATTACAGTATACTACTGTCAGTTTCTTACAAAATATAACTTAAAACAGCAATTTTTTATCATTTTAAATCTTACCATCAACTGAGCTTGGCATTTCAACATCGTCAACTGTATTGAAAAGGTCACGAGACAAACTGAACGGTTCCACTGCAAAATCGTTGTGAGACGAGTGTCTGAGATCTACGAACAAACGTCACAATAAATATTCTCTAAGTCATAGATATTCGATTTCAATTTTCGGCGAATTATAATTAATGAATTAATAAAACTTACCGTTAAAAACTTCCAACTCATGTTCTTGATTATCACGTGCATGAGAGTCATGCGAAGGCCTTGTAGGAGATTCATTCATACTACGGATAACTAACGGCTCGTTTCTAAGGGATTGTTGTGGGTGAGCTGGTGGTTCTGTTAATTATAGAAATCAAAAAATTTTCCAATAAGACTAATATTTTTTTGCCTACTTTTATTTTCACGTTTTCGATTATCGCTTGAGCTACATTACAATATCAAGTTATCATATTCTTTATGATATAAAAAAGTTGTATCGCGTTATATATTTAATTTTTTTTTAAATGAATTAATTTTTTATGTGGTGCAATAGATGCTCAAACCATAAACAGTAATATTAAAGCACCAAAGTGTTACTCACGATTAAAAGTGTCAGCTCCTCTCATAACATTCATTTTTCTCACAATTTCGAATAAATTGTTGTCAAAATCAGGATCTAAACATAGTAAAATTACCGTATGAACCTAATATAAATTAACAAGTGAACAAAATTTTATTGTAATTCAAGCATTTGAATAATATGTAACAAACTATGATTCACGAAAGCAAATTTTTTTTGTTTAATTTTTTTTTTTATGTAATAAGTATAAAAATATGTACAAGTACGTATTTACTCATACGAATAGCCTGGAGTTTTCGGGAACGAGTGCCAGTTAAGGTAGTAGTCGACCAAAAACACTTTTCTTACGATTTTCCTAAAATTTTGTGTGTGCCTTAAGATTGCTATTATTTATTATGAGCCAAAATTT
>JAPYYV010006451.1:0-14293 GCA_030522625.1 Copidosoma aretas | reverse complement strand
TATAACTCCTAGAGTCGTCTTCCAACGTTATTAAGTAAGATCGAAGAACAAAATAATCGTCTGGATTAGCCGGAAAAAGATAATAAACTGCCTTTCTCCGGTAAATTGAGCGATAGCTTTCATTTTGTCACACCTTGAAATTTTTATGAAAATTGAGCTGTGAACAAAGACCAATATGACGTTCATCTTATTATAAAGTATCGCACTGTGAGGAAAGTCAAAGATTAGAGTTAATCGATACGCGAAAGAAAGTAAAATCAAGAAAATTTTTTTTAACGTATTCTCTGATTCCAATGCTCCACATTAATTGTCTTACGTTGACACAAAAAGTATAGCCACATATGTGAATTCTACTTTCTGGTGTGAAGCTTATTTTGAATCTCATATGGAACTGGTAGATGATGTACTAATAGAAAGGATTACTTTTAGATACTGAATGATTCATTAACCATGATCATTAAAACAAAAAAATTTCAATTTGTCCATAACGCTATTTGCCAGCGTTAAACTTTTTACTTCACTAATTTGGATGAATTAAAAGAAACAAAGAAATATCTGAAAGTGTACAGTTTTTAAGAGTACAATATCACGTACAGAGTAAATGTAATGACTGTATTATCGAGTACCGTTTTCATTGTACAAAGTCTGAGGTTTAATAATATAAATGTGAGCAGTGGAATCATTATTTTTATAAATTTATGGAATGATATAGCTTGTAAAATATAGAACTTTCTCATTCATCGCACATTCTTCCAATAACTTGAAAGAAGCCCTTTGGAAAACAAATCCAGGCTATCGAACATAAGTACCTAGTACACGTTCCAGAGGCTGGTACTTTTTTTTACAAGTTTTCTTTTCACACCACTGTCCTGCACGTTCTCTTTGATCATGTCGATTCGATTAACGAGCAATAAGCTCTGGACACGAAATTCTCTTACCTGTTGTACGTTTGTGTGGGGTGCTAGAAATTCGATCTTTTTTCGGCGCTACAAAAGAAAAAGAAGATCGAAGTGGGATTTTTTAGCGATAGATTAACATGGAATCGAGCGATTGAAAAGCGCGGATTCGGTATTTTTTATTTTAAATAGTTGGTGCGAAAAACCGGATTTCCAGCCGATTCTCTGTCGGCGATGCCTTTGTGCTTTTATGCTGTTGGCGAATAGAAGTGCGGATGTGTTTTTCAAAGCTGAGCTTTTGAATTCCAAAGACGGGGCTTTTAGGAGAGTAAATTCGTTTTCGAACAACACGACTCTGATAATTACGGTGCAGTGAATTTTTTGAATGTTGATTACTTGACAGGCTTTTTTTTATCAAAGGACGGCTTCCATACTGCATCGATAAATAAATTTGGATGGCCCCATAAAAATTTAGCTGCGAAATTCGCAATCGAATTCATCGTTTGTCCTAACTGTATGATATCCGTAACTAAATTTAGACGGCACAGCAGTTTTGTTATTGTTACGAAATAAATGATTTTCCATAGTTTTACTTAAACTTCTTGTGTTAGATTAAAAGTAAAACTGTTTTATCGTTGTATTATCAAATGAAGACAAATTTACAAATGATTTAAAATTATAAATAAACACATTTTCTAATGTCCGACAGCTTGTGATAAATAATAAGAATTGGTGCTACAATCGAATCGTTTCAAACTTGCATCATTTTTTATTTTTACGTTTCTTTCTAATTAGCGTGTTTACATTGCCACGCAAGGTTTGGCGATGCCATGTTCACGGATTTAACGGTTTTCTCAGTAGGATTCGATTACTTGATCAACTATTAAGCTTGCAATAAAGTTTCATGTTAATATTTAGCTATCTTTACAGTTTGTAAACATTTTTCTTCGCAGACGATGTTATTGTTTATTCCTAACATTATACCCCATGTCCTTCGGCGTCATATAGTCATAATTTGAATCAATGCAGCTTCCTTACGATCCATAATATTCTTCTTGATGATGAGTTTCAAGCTGTAAACCAACAATATAATAAACTGTATTTAGTAGAAAGTTTATAACATTTTTTTATCCTCAGTAGTATCACATAATTCAGATAGTTTCTCGGAATTTTCATCGTAAAAAATTTTACGACAAAAACGTACCATGTTATCAACTTTAATAAAGAGACAACGGAAAAAGGATTATATGAGGGATCCAGTTTTATTTTCGCCATAGCCTGAAACACAATGAGTACTTAATATCAACAAAAACATCCAGAAATCATTTTTTTTTTTCTTTCTAGCTTGAAGCGAGCACGGAAAAATTTTGCATTGTCAATCAATGTTCTCAAATTAGTTGACACGATTCATTAATGTGCAAGAATGGTCAAGTTCAGTTCATAACACAATTATTCAAAGTTTTTCTTGAGAACTTGAATAATCAATATAAATGAACGTCAAAATAGATGCACTGAGAAAGTCCGTTCACAGCTTTGCGTGCACTGAGATAGACCATTCACAAGCTATGAGCAGAAAGTAGGTGATCTGTAGACGGACTTTCTCAGTGGCACGGGCATGGACGACGATTCAACATTTAAGTATTTACACTGACTATTAAACTTCTCAAGATCAACTGAGAATCATTGTGTAATAAACTGAACCTTACAGTGGATATATATTTTACACAAACTTTAAAGGAGCTCAAAAAGCTATAAAGATGTTTCAACATGCAAATTTTTTTTTCGTCAAAAATATATCAAAGTTTTGATGATTAATATATTAATCTTTTAATTTGACTGCAATTATTACATACTTACTAAAACAATTATTTTAAACATGTATTCTTGAATGTTTCAGTATTTTTATGCAATTCCATTATTCAAATTATTTATTGCCTGATTTTTTGTTTGTATAAATTTGAAATCTGAATGTCGCTATCAAAGAATGGAACTTATACATGCTTTCTATTGTGCTAATTACAATTTCTTCCTTGAACTTAAATCATCATAAAACTTATTTTTCCTGAGTAAAAAAAATATAATACAATTTTACAATCTTACAGGAATAAATAAAAAACCGCTGCCAATCTATTGGCACAAAGCTTCCTCATTTACATTTTCTACTTACACACACCCTTATCAATTTTGTTTTTCTTCATCCAAAAAGGTGCTTTTTATGAAATTTTATGATCTTCAAGATTATGTACCACAAAATATTCCAAAACAATGTTTTTTAGTAAAAAAATCACTTTTCTGAAAATTTAAATCTATTTTTTGAAAATGATGAATGATTTTGTAGAGGTTGTAAATAAGCTTATGGTTTTGAGATTTAATCACTACGACTTAAGAAGATATTGATAAGTTTGACATTTATATTCATAAAAAATTTTTTTGTTTAAAAATTATTATCCCAGATATATTGACAAATTACAAAGGAACTTAACATATAACTTAATAAAACAAATGACTTTTACTTAGGTGCAATATTTTTTTTGACTGTCAAAAAACAAGGCAATAAAGGCTGTTGTTAGGGTATGCAATAGCTTCATAGGAGAGAAAAAATCTTTTGTGGTGGAGCTGTGGAGCTTCTTCGGCTGCTTCAGAATTAATGCTTTGGCTGTTAACAGAAGGACTCAAAAATGAGGGGAGGGCTGTAGGGTATGATTTGAAAATTGGAATAATTAAAAATAACGGAGAAACTGAACAATTTTACTTTGTTTAGTGTGGGGTGGGGTATTAAAGGGTGGGGGGTAGAACCCTGATATTGTTGAATTAAAATCACAGAAAAATTAAGCAATCTTCACTTGATTTTGCGGGGGTAGTGGAAGGGAGATGTTTCCAAACCTATACCGAAATCAGTGTATCATACAGGAAGATGGATACATATGTATACATATGTATCCATGACGATTGTATTCTGGACAGAGAGATCAAATTGGGATGTTGCATGAATAAAAAGTCAGATTGTCATTCAGTTTGTCGGATAGATCATTAAAAAATATTGGACAGGTATTTTTTTTCTCATGTATATCAATTTACAAAGATAGAGCAAATTAAAGTTTAGGAGAGGGGGCACGATTGCTTCAACTTCACAACAATCGTGATTCCATTAGCCCGCACTCTTAATGTTTGACAAGCTGTATCTTTGTCAGTTTTGTTTATATGAAAAACGAATAAAGACGTTTTCAATGGAATTTTCCATGCAACGTCCCAATCATTTAGGTTTAAGATCGAGAGTTGTAAAACTATGTGTATTTCGTCAAAAGATCAGAGGATTTTTGAAATGTTTTTTGTTTCTTGAATAGTTTCATGCAGATTTTAGTATTTCTAAAGGTTTTGAAATAATGTTATACAATGTTTAGAATATTGTGTCAGATGTTAAATAGAGATCACACTGATATTCGTGTGTTTTGAATATTTATTCTGAATAGTATAGATTTAAGATTGGAATTTCAAAATCTGAAGAATTCTTCCTTTGTATCCAACGAAGACGTCAGAAGTTGATAATATGGCAATCAACATTATATTGTAGCGACCAATAAAGCAACAGTTGCTTGCGGCAAAATGACAGAAAGACGTGTACGATTAAGTGACTTCATATTTATATTTCAAATTAATCAGTCACAGGTTGATAAGATTATTGTGGTTCATAAATTGACTTTAGTAATAGAAGCAACTTTTCAGAATAGAGGGCAATAGAACTTGATTTCTTCGACAGGATGGTTGTACTGAAAACTTTTGCGTTTTTTTTCCTCACTCAAAGTAAGTGCCTATTGTTGCAAAATAATATTATATCTGAATTTTCGTGCAAGAAATAAATTACATATTGTCGATTATCTAAGTGCGTTAGGAAAGAGACAGGCATGGAATTTGCTATCGTAATCTCAGTTTTAAACGCTAAATTTATTGTGTTTCATAAGTTATCAATTGCGGGGGCGAGGAAGTTGCTAGGCGAGAAAGCTTTCCCTACCACGTACTTCTAGCCAGAGTCTGGAAAGATGGGAGAAAGAGTCCTTGTTGTAACGGCGCACTCATAAAAACAAATTATGTTTTGACCACTCCCAGTTCATTAAAATTAGTTCCCAATCCATATGAAAAGTTCGCGGTTCTCATCGACAGTGCTTTGGTTAACAATAAGAATGAGCTGATGATTCCGGTTAGCAGCATACTCATTCACCCAAACTACACAGATAAGTAAGACTTAAATTTGAAAAAAATGTGTCTTAAGTAATCAATTGAGTAAAAACTCAAAATTACAAATGTTTTAGTGAGACTAGCAATGACATAGCTGTTGTCAAGTTAAAAAAAAAAGTTAAGTTCAATGATTTCGTCAAGGTCGTAAAGCTGCCTAAATTAAATGGAAATGTAAACGCAGGAAAAAATATCATCTTAACTAGAAATGTGTGGTGGGGTAAGGGGCTGATATTTTTTCCGACTTACATCATTCGCAAAAAGCTATATGAGGAACAGTTGATGAACCAATATCCAGATCGGAGGAAGCTAAATTCGCTGGATGAGAGACAATTGTGTGTCGATTCCATCGATCCCGAGGATATAGTAAATCTTAGAATCGGACATTTATATGGCACGTAGAATAATTAGTAAATATTGTTAACGATTTTGTATATTTTTCATAGATATTAATGGGTGACGTTTTAGTACAATACAATGGCTCCGATCCTACTTTGGTTGGATTCATCACTGAAAACCGTATTGCTGTCACACAAGTCTCATCGCACATCGATTGGATAAAAAATGTTACAGGCAGCACTGTCCCTAAAAATTTGAATTTCTCAGGTATCGTTAGTTATTTTCGACTTACGTAATGAATTATCCAACATACTTCTATAATTCATTATACTATTTCTTGTCTAAGATACAAAATTTTGAATGATGGAGACTTCAAAAAAATTTTATTTTACATTTAATAGCACATTTATTATTTCACTAAATAAAGTCTCTTAAATACTTCAGAAATTGGTTACCTAGTAGTATAATAACGCTGTCTAAATGATGAATTACCTACTCTAGCGTTACATGAAAAGTAAAATCTTATCACCGTTAAATATCACACTGTAATATTTTAAACACTACTACTACCAACTTATTGGTCCAAAACTTCCTTATTCTTGTTCTTGTAAAATTTTTTTTTGTTTTTTTGTTTTAGCTACGTCTATATTATAATACAGACTGTATTATTAAATACATGTAAATTGAATATAAAAGCAGAATGATGCATAGCAATAACATTTGCGGTTTAATGAACTTCCACAATCAACTGAAAGCAAAACTCATTGAAGATTCATAAATGATATCGCACTTGTCGGTCACTGGCACATAAATAATTAAAAAATCTTAGGACTCGTCATTCTTACAAAATTATAGCGATCATTTGCTCAAAATATTAATTAAGAATAAATATTAAATCCTTATTTTCCACTTAACTTCTTTGAAAATTGCGTTTTTTTTTCTAATTATATTAGTATTTTTTCAGAAAAACTACAAGACAAACTAAACGTCACCAAAAATAAGACCTGATTGGTTATACGTGAAGTTGAAACTGAAAAAAATTAAAGTTCAATACAATTTGTGTGTATATTCAAACATTAATTTTTCATTAAAAATATAGAACAACGCCCAAACACTTGTTAAATAAATTGATATAGAAAAAATCAACAATCTTGGTATTGGAACATAACTAATTTATTAACTACTAATCATACAAATTGATATTTTCGTAACCTCCCATTAGCCTCATCAGGCAGCTTTATAAATGTAGATGCTTCCTTTTACGTTGACATTATTTTAATGACAAACTCTCTATATAATTTTGCTTTACATTTTAATTTTGTAATACACACATGCTGTAATTTACTATAAGGCCAGAGTGCTATGTTATGTACATACCATGTAATCATCTAATACATTTATAAATCTGCCTGATTAGGGTAACAGAATATTATTCATTTTTCCTATATCAATTTATTAAGATTTTACGATTTTATAAAAAATATTATTGAAATTTCTTATAGCATTTTTTTAAATATTAATGTAACCTACAAATTATATAAAGGAGTGGTAATTGATTTGAAAGGCAATGCTGTTCATATTTTTTTATTAATTCTCAAACAATTTTTTATTAATGTCAACATGTGAGAATTAATAAAAAATATGAACAGCATTGCCCTTCAACTCAATTACCACTTCTTTATATATTCATCGCTGTTCTTAGAATCATGACTTTTTTCCGATTTCTCTAAATCCCATTTTCAAATTTTTCCGCTCTTAAAATTTGTAAGGTTACATAAAAATGTAATTTTACCAGAAAATGATGAAAGGATTGGTTTAAGTTACGTTGAAAAAGATTTTTAAATAAACCAAAGGGGCAGTCAATTTCTTCTTCACATATATTTGTAGTAACAAAGAGAAGAAATAAGCTTTTTCAAAGCAACCTAAGTTATTCCGACATCTAGCTGATTATATAATTTTTCCAAACGATATACATTTTTTTATAATGTTTCACAAAATTTAAGATGTATTAACATAATGTGATGCAAAACCATAAGAAAAACCAGACAAAAAAATCCATATTTAATCAATTTGATCCAGGAAATGCCTATACGCATCGAATGAGATTTTTATGCTTACCACTTATTCTATAAATACTTTTTTATTATATTTATTATGCTTAGAACTTCATTTTCGAAATCCTGCACTTTTAATATATTGTGGATGAAGTATCCTCAAACAAACCTTAGAAAATACCTAAAAGACTTTTTGTATTAGAGTAAATTTTCATTTGAGTTTTTAACCAATTTATAACACGTCAAAGATGCGACCATAAAGTCCATGACCGATCCTTTATTTTCCAAACAATGACATTACAGTTCATTTCGAAATTAATATTATTGTATATTCATAAGTTTCTAAGGCTAGCAGAAATGAGGTTGTCGAGAGAAGCAGGATTCCGTATCACGTACATGTTGCAAGTTTCAGAGGTGATAATGTAATGAATACATGTAGTGGTGCACTTGTTAAAGATGATTATGTTTTGACAACCATTAGTTTATTGGATCATATATTTAGATGGAGGGGAAATTACATGGTTATAGTGAATAGCATCAATTACCCTAGGAAGAGAGATGGGCAGCTTATTCCCATTAAAAGTACCATCAAACATCCAAATTACACCCTAGGGTAGAACACTAACTTATTATAAAATCTATCCAGGTATTATTTAAAGTTTGACTTAAAAAAACAAATATTTTCAGTTTCACTGATAATGACATAGCTATAATGAAATTGGAATGGAAAGTAGAACTTAGTGACTTTATCAAGCTCGTCCATCTGCCTAATTTTAAAGCAAGTGTTGACGCAGAAACGAATATCACCTTGATCGGCAGTCGGTATTGGGGTATGGGGCCGACAACTTTTTCGGTTCACATCATCAACAAAACATTCTGTGAAAAGCAGTTAAGACAAAAATATGGGCGATGGAAAAGTATACAGTCACTTCATGATTCACAATTTTGCGTCAATTCCTTCAACGACAAAAACATCGTAAATATTTAGGATAGGAATTCAGTTTGCAGTCAGTGATATCACAAAATGTATTTTTAACTGTTATTATTGTTTTACAGATTCTGTGGGGTGATCTTTTGGTACAGTACAATGGTTCTGAGCCTGTTTTGGTTGGATTTACAACTCAAAATTACATTGCTGCCACCCAAGTATCATTACACATGGATTGGATAAAAAATGCAACATACAACGCCATCCCTTGTAATGAGACTCCCAAAGGTAAGGGCTTTTCATTGCATCTTACATTTTGTACCAACTTATATCTAAGACTTAGGATCCTTGTTTCTTGCATGAAACTAAATAAAAAATTATGGTTGGAGCCTGTTTCTACCTTTCACGTTTCACGTAATTTAATATCATTCAAGTACAGCTTGTCTTTCGAATATTTTAAAAAATGAATTTCCAAAATTCATGCTTAGTAATTTTTCGAAAAATATATCACACTATTGTAATGAATAAATTAAAAAAAAAAAAACGGAGAAAAAGTTGTAAATGCAAGCTTTTATTTACTGAACGACAAAGTAGAAAATAATCTCATTTATTTAAGTAACCTGTATCTGACTATAAGTAAAAGCATAGCAAGCTTCGATAAAATTGACATTACACTTATGATGTTTATGATGTTTTATCTGAAACATCAAGTTGCCTATTCAAATTGTAGTCTCAATATTGTTCCGTAAGAATTATTGAGTATTTTATTTGTTTTCGATTTCCTGCTTTGCTTTTTTACTGTATCATAAACATTTGCAATTCGAGCACCCCAAGCTTTTACTTATAGTCAGATACAGGTTACTTAAAGAAGAAAATGTGTTTTCTACTTTTACGTTCAATAAATAAAAAAACGCTTATTCAAAAAAATATTTTTCTTATTTCTTTAATTTTTAGTCATGGTTCTTTCTCACCCAATAACGAATTTTGATTTATTTTTGTCTTTTTATTGTAACGAACATACGTTACAAACAGTAAAATGATTAGTTGAGCATTTTATAAGCCAAATGCAATTAAATCCTCCTCTATTTTTTCCTAGCTGTTGAAGAGCAAGAACAAAAACTGATACGTTCTCGTGGCGCAACATCTGTACATAACTCTGATCTGTACTTACTGTGTATAAGCTTCCTCTGTCATATATCAGTAGGGGTAGGAAGGCAACTACTCCCTTGTTTCGAGCCTTGAGTCGCAGCATCCCCTATGTTCCTTATAACTAATATAAATGCGCCCGTGAATAATGAAAAACGATTAATCATAATAATAATACTCGAGTAAGCACCCTGTCCTCTCAAAGCATTGAAAATATATTTTTTGCTAGTAAAATGTTTCCTGTTGTGAATACAAAAAAATTTTTCAGAAAAAATTGAAGCTGAATTTCCTACAAAATAAACCTAGATTATAAATAATAAATAAATTAACATTCACGCGCGGTAAATAACCCCAACTTGGAGCGTAAAAATTTTACTTTTTTATATTTTGTTGCACACAGGCAGTCTCACATTACCACTTGTTTCGCAAATTTTAATTTCTAAAGTTTATTCATGATTAATAATTTTTTACAGAATAGGTGAGATAATGTTTTGATTCAATACAATGGTGTTGGTTGCGAACTTGTTGGGATCGTCACTCAAGATTACGTTGCTGTCAATCGTATGAACATGGATTCTCTCGCACCACTGAAGACGACTTGATCTCTTTTTCATGGCATTTATATGAATTTAAACATAAACATAATATCCAACATTAACTTAAATATTTTTCCGTATGTGCAGATGTTCTTTTATTTAATCTTTCTCACTTATATTACACTCATATCTTGTGTAATTATTTGAAAAAAACAGTATTACTGGCAATTTCTTACGTTTTGTAATTTAGTTGCTGATTTTCCATTGATTTAATATTTTGTTCATAATCTTACCTTTTCTTCGTCTACTCACTCTAATCGATCGCGAGACACAGAGAGTCTCTTGATCTTATAAAATTAATAATTTTTACGTTTATTCTAAAAAAGTGATCGCACAAGTTTAAGCTTGCGGCTTGAAACGATTTCCGAAGTAGTATGAGAACGTGAGTCAGCTAGAAATAATGACAGAAACCAGAAACTCTTTTGTGTCCGCCCGTTTTATTACCGACCATTCACATATTGTCATCACATAATCCATAAGACAGTAGACCTTACAATACGCCAGCTCAGTCAAGCTTACCAATAATTGTAATGGAAAAAAAAAAAAAAAAAAAAATTAATAATAAAACGCAATCAAAGCTGTTTTCGCCAACGACGGACAATCATCGATTTCATTCGCAATGAAATCGCACAGCAGAAAAAGCTCGAGGATGATACTAGCCGCTTACCACCGAGGGCAGAGAGTAAGTAAGGAGCTTCCATCGCCCATCCCATAACGAAACGAAGAAGCAATTAGGACATTATTCCGAATTATCCGGGCTTGCACCTCTTCGCTTCCTCGGCGCCCTCTTTCCTCCGCTCCCGTCTTCTTCTTCTTCTCCTCTACTACCTACTCGTTGACGCTGATTTTAATTACGAAGGGAGACGTGCTACGACGACGTGGCCCAAGGCTGAGCCTAACTCCGAGGCGAGTTTCGGGAATTTACTGCTATTAAGTTCTCGAGTTTATACTCGAACGCGTGTGTGTTTACGCACGAAATGGGTTTGGTGTTTTATTCGTGGCATCGGATTACCGAAAAATTTAATGATCACCGTGCATTTATATTTTTAGTCTTTTTATTTCATCGATCGCGCATCATGTTCAAGTGAGCTTGAGCTATCGATAAAAATAATTCGTTTTCAGGAAAAGGAGTTTTTATAACATTTTTATCAAACCATTCGAGATACCGTAAATTTTCATTTACTTTTTAAATACATCCAAGTGGTTGTTCATGGCTGCAGCAGAATCAAAGTGAATAGCATGGGACTCTTGTTGGGATCGAACAAAAGTTTATCGTGCAGAAAGTTTATTTTAGAAAATACTTTGCTACCCTTGGCGTTTCTCATCTGAAGTTAGAATAGTCGAAGATCAAAAGTTGAAATAGTTTTAGAGTTACTCGTGGATATGAAACGAAGTTTGAGTAATATTTGTGAAGAATTGAATCACGGAAAAACGGAATTGTAACTTTTTGTTGGTAGCGTAGACGGGTATAAAATACATGAGTATAATGAAACTAATACAGGATTCAAGCATCTCGGGAACAATATTTTCTTTAAGAGCCCACATGAATTAGACCATTTTCATTTCCGTAAAATTCAATAATAATATTAGTTTTCTATTCAATGCAACGGTTGTTCGAAAACTGACAAAAATGTACAGGTAGTTTACACTTTATGTAATGTTTCCTCAACTGGAAAAATTAGGAAAAAACGTAAAAGCTGTATCTTTCCGTCTCTATTGAATGATAAAATAAAATTCTCCATACCTGAATTGTTTGAAATAGAAGCAGGAAAACAATTTTTTTTGAAAGTTATGCTGATCTTTGATTACTTTCAAAAAAATTATAATCACGAAAAGTTACTGATAGTAGACTCATAAATTGATCAGATTCATGTGTTGGTATGTGCGTGAGAAAAAATATAAAAACGATCCCCTTCGGGCTCCTGCGGTCTGAACAAAAATTCGTGAATAAGACCTGATTTTTCTATTATTTTACTGTCCAACAATTACTTTGATTGTGAAAAAAAAAAAATTATGGCAAGTTAAGGCGCTTACCGGTATGGATCATTTAATACGATTTCTTAATAAAACGATTGAATAATTTACATTTCTGGAGCCTCGTTTTAAATTAAATACAGGTAGACTCTTCATTTAAATTCGAGCTTCAATAAAGTCCTCTGAAGTTTACTCTAGTTTTAGAAGCATGCATGAAGACAACGATGCAGCAAACTCGCTTAGGACCAATCCGCAGGAATTTCGATTGAGCAGCTACTTCAGACTTGATAAGCTTGAAACCTCCAGTTAATTTTAAGCTCTTCCACATCGTGAGCAGGAAGAATAATACTTTTTTTTCAATATTTCCAGCATTAATATTACTGACGACTAGATGCATCGGATCGACAATACACTTGATGAACTGGATGCAGACGTACGGGTTTCGCGACAAGCGAGCCTTTTACATGATTTGGTTCGTTGTCGACGAAACTTGCACGATTTGTGACCATTTCTGCGGTTGATTACTACAATCAAGCGATGCTCCGTGGAGTTATAAACGAAGAAGAGGAATCCTCGCAACTGGTGGTGTAACTCTCGAACAGACGGCTTGTGTTTGATGTGGCAAACAATATGAAACGCAAATTCAATGATGATTGTTAAAAAACACCGATCGGTAATCCGTCGTCGACTTCGTCATCGATACACAATTCAAATGTATATTTTTGTAAAACATCAACCTTAATTATTTTTACAAGAACAAATTCAATGAATGCACCCCTGCGTTACGTAAACTGCACCTAATCTTAAATCAAGTGAGTATGTTGATATTGAAAAAACAGCCCGAGGGCAGATAAAGTAAAAACCACAGAGCCTTGCTGGCTAATCTCGCGAGATACTCGATGGGGCTCAAAGATCATTTCGCCTTGGTTAAACATTGAACATATTCATGCACCAATACCACTGACTCTCCTTCCATCTTTTTGCGAGCCTTTATCTTTCAAGACCCCCGTTTTTCGTGTGCTCGAATCATTTTACAACCACTCGGGGATACACGCGTACGAGCTTGCGGTGAGCTTTTCCACCCACGGCGCGGAGCCTCGACTGCTTTGACACGAGATTTCACGAGTAGGTAGACGCACGTCCCGTTTCTTTGGCGTGGTACTCGTCGTATGCTTGTACATACCGGATGCTTTGAACGCATGCTTGGGTGGATCTCTTTTGAACGACTGGAAACGGATTACTCGTGCCTCCGTGATTCTACATATGAATCTGAAAGGACGCTAATGTGTTTGCGCGGTGCACCAGTAGGGTATCAGTTTTGAGCTTACGGAACTTTAACAGCCCGACACTGTTCTGCCACACGGTTTTCCGCTCGATTTTTGCTCCAAGCGTGCGGCTGTAACAGTTTCTGAAGGTTCGTCTTCTCTGAATTAGAGGATTCAAATGTCGCTTGTACTTACTTTGTGCGAATTCAGGCGATGGTATACTTTCATGCATTCTTGATGGAATTCGTTCAACGCGATTGGATTCTACGGGTTTTAAATACGTACGTGCAGTTCACACCTGAAAGTACATTACAATCCGACGTTTTTGGCTCATGGATGATTAATTGTACCGCGTGCTTTTTTCATTCAATCCTGGTTGGAAATACCACGGTTCTGCATAGCAGTGACACTCATCCGTCCTCCGAGCTTTTGGATTTCGTTTACAATTGTTGAAAATATTTCATGTTTGCCGACTGTTAAAAATCAAACGGGCCAACACACCGGGAAAATAATCCTACAATCAAAAAACTTCGAATGGAGCAGATCCGTTCGATTGGTTCAACCTGAGGAAGCTTTGCCCCAAAATATATGTGATTCTCGACCAAGTCACGCAAACTACGAGCAATCGAAGACAATCGAATTGCTGTTCGTTGAATCGGGTGATGCTCCATTTACACCAAAATCCCAGCGCACGAGAGACTGAACAACAATGACGGCGCGATGCTGAGGATACCGAGATTTCAGCTGAACCGCGCGCTCTTCCGGAGCATCTCAGCCCGAGCAGCGTTGAAAGTCGAATCGATTCAGCGATTGAATTAGTGAGGAAAAAAAAAACAAAAAACAGCGCGAAACTTTTGACGATGCA
>JAPYYV010006450.1:0-20033 GCA_030522625.1 Copidosoma aretas | reverse complement strand
GAAAAAAAAACAAAAGAAAAAAAAAAAAAAAAAAAAAAAAAAAAAAAAGAAAAAAAAAACGAACAAACATATACGCAAGGACAGGGGGGTGATGTGTGGAGTACTGCCGCAGGAGCAGCCGTACGTGATGCTGCGCGGCCGTGGCGCCGGCGGCGGCGGGGGCGGCGGCGTCGACAATTTTAGCGGCAACGAGCGCTACCAGGGCTTCTGCATCGATCTGCTCAAGGAGATAGCCCACATGGTCGGGTTTGCCTACAAGATCGAGCTCGTGCCCGACGGCAAGTACGGGGTCTACGACTACGAGACGGGCGAGTGGAACGGCATTGTCAGACAGCTGATGGACAAGGTAGGTGGTGGCGAGCGCACTACCCCCTCTCCGCGCCCTTTTCGCTCCACCGTCCCGACCTTCTTCGTCGAGCCGCGACCATGCGCGTGTACGTTGTTTCGTACGCGACCTCTGCTCTGCTCTCTGCTCTCTGCTCTCTCTTGTACTGATGCTGGTGTGCTTTTCTTCCCTCGCTTCTTCATGTATGTGTGCACACGCAGAAAAATCAAATATCGTACTGTTGAACATTTTCGTACGGTCGATCGGGATCAACTCATTGAGACAGGACTACTGGATACTTTGCTCGTAGAGGGGAGCAAAGTTTTTCAAGAGGACGCGGGAGGCTGCTGTACCATGCGGTTTTACCGATTCGCGGACAAAATTGATTCATTTTTTGCTGCGCCAGTATAATTAATTACATAGCTTGGGGTACTTTATACGTCCGTCTATTTCATTCTCAGGCCTCTATATACCATCCCGCACGACGGTATCGCGACTCTCCCTTCGGTATCATCGATATCATACCGAATAATCGAGTTAATTGTTATATGTATTTATTACATTAGTATTGCTACGTTACCTGGCTGATAAAACTTTAAACTTGAAGCTCGAGAAAAGTAAATCATATGATAAACGGTACGAATACCAAGTAACACCTTATACATTCGAATTTGTTGATGAAACGAGATGTTTGACGGGACGATGGTTAAAAACGATGCCATCACCCAAGTATTCTCAGGCCCTTTTTAAATCGAGGCTGCTGAACGTGCCGGATAATGACGTACGCGACAATGGCTGTATAATACACACGCAGTCCGCGACTCCGCGGCTGCAGTTTTAACTTCCCGAGAGATACCCGAGCTTTTTCCGCGCTTCGCCAATTACAATTTTAAATTCGCCCTAACTCGATTGACGGCAGGCAGGCGGGCGGGCGGACGCGGGGAGAAGGACGGGGTGTTTTTATCGGTCGACCGAGCTCGTAGAGCTTCCCTCGGGTACACGCGGTATATAATGCCGCGCGCACCCGACCGTGTACGTGTACGATCGATAGCCGCGAGGGTGTGCGCTCGATTTAAAATTTAGGGATGCTCGTGGCGCAGTGTGCGCGCGCGCCGGGCGTCGTCTTCGCGAACCGCAGCAGCAGTAGCCTGCCCAGAGAGCTCATTGTAAAAAGCACCCCCGCGCTCTCCCCCATGTATAATATACATACCGAAGCTCCCGTGATCGTTCGGCGGCTGCACGCGGATCGCTCGCGATCGGTACATGTGTATATCCGTGTGTACAGGCGATGGCGATTCCGAGCTTTTGCAAATGCAAACGGCACCAACACGTACAGCCGACAGCGATGGCACGATGTGTATGTGCACCCTCGACGAGCGCGGCTTTAAGCTTCGTTAAATTTCCCAACCAACCGACGAGCGTTGGCGCGTCCGTTTGCCGATGGCTGCGGCGTATCTGTATAATACAAATACCCACGGTCGAGCTTTGAATCATCGAGGCGTATCCGCGTGTATGTAGTTGTATAACATAATAAACGACGCCTGCATCGACGCTGCTGGAGCAGTGCAAAAACAGTGGTCTTTTGTCGCGCCCCGACCGCCCGAACGACGATGCATACGTATAATATTTTCCCTCGTGCCTCTCTCGTTTCGACTATCGACTCCGTTTCGACGACGCGCGCGCTCGGTTGCATCGTATGTAAGTACCTTACCTGCACGCGCGAAAAATCGCAAAGGCCGCGGTCTTGGAATTCGGCGGCGTCGTTATTTTCGCTCACGGGGGCGAAACAGCTTTGCTCGTTGATATAGGCCACCGGCGCGCGGACCAAAGGGGAAAAACCCGGTCAGGCTTTTTGCTCCGCGGGACAATGTTCGCCGGCCGGAGTTCAAAAACTCCCTGCGCGTCCGTTATTGCGACGGGTGTTTTCCTGCGTCCGCTCCTTCCGATATATATGTATATATACATAATATACCCTGTACGTTGTTGTTATTCTTGAGCTCATTACGGAAGCCGCGCCTGTACGTGTACAAACAATGCGCGTACCTGTACACGGCTGCGCGGATGAACAAGATTAATCGCGGCCGGCTGCTCTCGGGTGGGAGAAGATGAACATGTACCGTATTGCCATCAAGAGCGCAGAGACACCGCGGCGGCTCGTTATACTTTTTCCCGCGCGATGAATAATAGGGCCTCGGGAAGATGCAGACACCTGCAGCCGGACGGATGTACACTCATCGCGAAGCGGTGCCGCGGAACCGACGAGGCTCGGGAAGAAAAAGAGCCGTGACGCTCGGAGGAGGCCTTTTTAGCGCTGCGTCGTACGATGATGTAGTAATACTTGAGTCGGGGGGTCGCAAATATATATCATCAAACGTGCGTTCAAGAGCTCGCGGACATATCCGATCGGCTCCGGAGGTGCAGGTCCGTGGACAGCGAAAGAGAAGCCGCACGATGGAGAGAAAAAACGAATCGTGGCTGGCGACTTTTTACTCGAGCCTATCAGGGCAATAACATTTAGTTTTGTGCAACATACCTAAATCCTACAGAAAATAACTCGATGGGACCACTTTCGCATGGCATTAAGTGTTGTTGGTTTTTTTAAAATCCTCATTCCGAATGGCTTGATCTTTCATCAATTGTGTTTTGTCAGCATTTTCGAATCGCTTGCCAGAAGAAACCCGTAGATTCATGTTTGCCTCTGCGACTTTGTGCCTGCATTCATAGATATAGAGCTTGGAGTATACATGTGAACAGATGTACTTTGATTTTTCGGCAAAAACCTCAAACGGTTCAACGAAAAACAATAAAATAAAACTTGAACCGAGACTGCAACCTGTATGTCTCCGGAACCCGAGCGCCGCGCGCTCATCTGGCAATATATTATATTCCTCTTACTCTACAGAAGGCAGATCTGGCGGTTGGATCGATGACGATAAACTACGCTCGGGAGAGCGTGATCGATTTCACGAAGCCCTTCATGAACCTCGGCATATCGATTCTGTTCAAGGTAATTGTCACCGGCTTCATTATTCTATTCAAAAAGGAACAAAGACCAACCGCGGACTGTCGAGATCGAACAACTATACATATATACCCGCTTGTGCTTTAGTCGCGTGAAGAAAGTATGTATACTATATCGTCGCTTGGGAGGAAAAATGTTGATGCACACGAGCCATTGGTACCTCTCTCCTCCCGAGCGGCAACATACGGACTCGTTACAAGCAACAAGGCGCGATGAGTTTTCGACCCCCCGAAGCGCTCCCAACGGTGGAGGCGCGAGTCTATAATCTCCGGGGGGCCCTTTGATCGCTGCTAATCGACCGCGCGCTCGGGGGCGACCGTGTGGTGCAACTTATACGCGATGACGCTCGTCTTGCTCAAAGGCCGGGCCGGGGGCGACTATGCCGGACGACACCGTGGACGCTAAACGAGACTCCTAAGTACCCCCTACCGAGCGGATATCGCGTCTCGCTGCTGCTGCTGCTGCTGCTGCAGCGCCATCATCGGTACTTTGTATACGCTTTATACGTACATCCATACTACAACTAACTTTGTCGCCGCAGTCCCCCCCGATGATGAAAAACGCAAAGATCTCTGATGTAATATAATGTAACGACGAAAAAAACCACCCGACGCGCGCCGCGCAGGTGCCAACGAGCCACCAGGCGCGGCTCTTCTCCTTCATGAACCCCCTGGCCATCGAGATCTGGCTGTACGTCCTCGCGGCCTACGTCCTCGTCTCGGTGACGATGTTCGTGGTGGCGCGCTTCAGTCCGTACGAGTGGAACGAGCCCCAGTACCCCTGCCACACGAGCGCCGAGATCGTCGAGAACCAGTTCTCCCTGGCCAACAGCTTCTGGTTCACCATCGGCACCCTCATGCAGCAGGGCAGCGATCTCAATCCCAGGGTGAGCGGCCCGATCGGGGAGACTGTTTTTTTTCCTCCACCGCCTCGCGCGAGAGCGTTGAACATGATACGACGCTGTTCACTCATCGTCCGTTTCTTTCCACTCACAGGCCGCGAGCACGCGCATCGTCAGCGGCATCTGGTGGTTCTTCACCCTGATCATCATCTCCTCGTACACGGCCAATCTCGCGGCCTTCCTGACCGTCGAGCGCATGATCACGCCCATAGAGAACGCCGAGGATCTCGCCAGCCAGACCGACATATCGTACGGCACACTGGAGAGCGGCAGCACCATGACCTTTTTCCGGGTATGGGCGATGACGACATTAACTCAACTACTCGCGTATCGATCATCCATCGAGGAACGATGGTATATTAATACGTGTCCGAACGAAACGATCGCAGGACTCGATGATCGAGACGTACAAGAAGATGTGGCGCTTCATGGAGAACAAGAAGCCGTCGGTGTTCGTGCCGACCTACGAGGAGGGCATCCAGAGGGTACTCCAGGGCAACTACGCCTTTCTCATGGAGTCGACGATGCTCGACTACATCGTGCAGCGGGACTGCAACTTGACGCAGATCGGGGGCCTACTCGACAGCAAGGGCTACGGGATCGCGACGCCGATGGGTGAATTTTTACAGCCGACGGCTCTATGTACAATGTAATATTGTGATGTATTCATTTTCTACCCCTGGCAGGCTCGCCCTGGAGGGATAAAATATCCCTGGCCATCCTCGAGCTCCAGGAGAAGGGGGAGATCCAGATATTGTACAACAAGTGGTGGAAGAGCCCGAGCGACACGTGCATGAGGAACGAGAAGGGCAAGGAGAGCAAGGCCAACGCCCTGGGGGCCGACAACAGGGGTGGGGGGCGTGCCCCCGTTATATCTTTTTTGGGGGGGGGGGGGGGGATGGAAAAATACCCATGATTCCTCGTCCAGGTGGAATCTTCGTCGTCCTGCTGTGCGGACTGGCGTTCGCGGTCCTCATTGCGATCTTCGAATTTTGCTACAACTCGAAAAGAAACGCACCCGCGGAGAGCGTAAGTTTCTCACATCGTTTTATTTGTTTCCCTTTAAAATGTATGTTTCATCGTTTTCCCTGTCTTGCTCGTTATTTAAGGAATGCGCATGTGTACGTACATATATGATTGTTCCTCAGCATGAACTCGTCGATTATAATTGAATAGAGAGAGAGAGAGATTAGCAGCTTACGTTAGCAGATTTCGCTGCTGAGAGCCTACTGGCACAGGTGAGGATTGCCTTGTCGAACAATTAGATTTCGAACTCTCTGGACGAGCCTCGCTAATTATAATTAGGACGATGGCGTGAAAACGTTTTAATTTTGCGCAACAATTGCGCACGCACGCTGCAGCAGGAGAGCCCCTCGACCCAAGCGCCGCCAACCTGTTCGGGCTCCGTGCTGGGGATCTCGCAGACCCGGCACTACGAGGATCCTCAGCACCTACCCGACGATCAGCCGCAGCAGCAGCAGCAGCAGCCGCAGGAGTCGCTGTGCTCGGAGATGGCCCGTGAGCTGTGCCGTGCCCTGCGCTGCCGCGGCTCGTCGCGACGGAGGAAGATCTGCGAAAAGTGCTCGACCCACGGCTACCAGATCGACAATCCGACCCTGATCAACGGGGTCAGGTCGCAAGTGAGTTGATTCCTCCTCCTCGGTCCGCGTCGGTTCTTCCCCCCTATCTTATCGTCCTTTTTTTCTTACAAGTACATAACTGTTTTCGCTTTTCAGGGCGGTGCTTTGGGACTGGAAATGTCGCCTCGGGTTCGCCTGCGGTGTCACTCACCGCCTCAGGACTGATGTGCGTGAAAATAACTCCAAGGGACAACAAAGTGCGGCGAATTGTTTTTGGGTTCGACGTCCGATGTACAAAAGGAGAAAATGATTTGTTCATCAAACTTTCGCTGCGTCTGAATAATAATCATTATCATTGTTATCGTCGACAACCACGAGATGTGGTACAGGTGACTGAAACTGAAAGTATATTGTAATAGAGCTTTTTTCGCTATAGGCTTCTAAGATGCGTGTGTTAGGACAGAGCTAGTACAATTATTCCATCATCCGCACGATTTTGTAAATAAAGATGTTTGACCGTAGCGTATCATCTAGTTGGATACATAGTATATTACATAATATGTTGATTGTAATTTACGTTTGAACACAACTGTTTTTTTGTTTTTTTTTATGGCTCGCGCCATACGATGGAATTGGTTTTACACATACACGTATTAATACTCTCGAGGCACGAAAGTCATTCATTAAAAAATGGTACGACTCTCGCGTCAACGGCTCCTTTGTTCAAGGCCGGGCTCAAGTCGAACGTGCATCACTTGCACTCGTCGGTACGGGTATGCCCATGTCAGTTTTTGCTAACATACAAGGGATTGTGACACGTCGTTTGTGCAAGCGCACCTTGCCAAATTAGCGCTGTTTAGCAAGTAGACTTGATTCGAGCATCCGAAATTGCGGGAACCTGTGCACGGCTTTTCCCGTTTCTGTAGAGCCTCATGATAAATAAAAATACTCTTTTTTCAGAGCTATAAACTTTGCTAGCAAGGAAGAAGCGAAACTTATAGTGTTTAAGGACAGTTAGGATGGTTTGATTATTTTGTAAGTTGTTTTGTAAGTACCCTCGGTAAAAATAAACATGGATTCATCTTACAGTTCGTCGGATGATGACTGTAATATTTATATTAATGGTGTCAGAAAACTCAAGGGTAAAGATTTTGTTTCATAAAATTACAAACTACTTATATCATCGACTATACATGCAATTTTGAACGCACTTTACCAACAGTTGTAAAACAAGTTGTCGTTATAGCACTAGTGGCTACTTTTCTTTCATTAAATATATATATATATATACTTGCCAGTGGAAAAGAAATGGCTTATGGTGGAAATAAAGTGTTTACAAAATCAATTGATAGTTTTACTCAACTCATTACCCAAGTACAGTATTGTGGAACCGACATTTTTTTGTTTTTTTGTTCTTATCAGTAACTTACCATGCAAATTTTCGGATCAAAGTCGTGTATTCGGCTCTATATATGTATCATTGTGCCTTAATCTTTCCGCGGAAACAGAGTTTTTTTTTAACATTTTAAACTACTCGCCCACTATCAAACATCCGGAAATTAAAATCTATCAAGCGCCAAAATTTTTCACCAAGATTTTTATACAACTATTTAAAATGGTTCTATAATATTTCTTGTTAATAATTTTTTCTGAGATAAATTGTTTTATTCTTATTTATTCTACCTTGGCGTAATATATGAAATGTAAAATTGCGTGTACATATTTTTTCGCAACAGTATTGTAGAATTTAATTTTTTTTTCATATATTCATTGTGCAGTTCATTCGATTACTATAATATAGTTTACGACTATTTGATTGGATGACCTTACTTTAGGGGTAGGAGTAGGATTTAAAGCCTCTTTGTTATATTTTAACAGAAACATTTCATTTGTTATTCAAAGTTAAGAATAACAGTAGTTATCGGTCATTTATGTTGGCCCCGGTTGGATTCGCCACACAGGTAGAAACGTTTTTCTTACCTCGGGTGTTTTTCGAAACCTTTGTCGAGACCTTTGGAGTCTTTGGATGCTTGCATGTTGCGCCCTCGGTACTCAGGAAAAATTTTAATTTTATCGTAAGATATATGTAACTCATACGAAAAGTTTTCTTGACAAACCCATTTTACTCTTTAAAGATTTTTTACTTCAAGTATTGCAAAGTAGGTTAATTTATCTGTTAAAAAAAATCAAGCTCAAAGTTTAACATTAAATCGTTCAAACGTAAAATTATATGTCGTTTATTGCATAACTTTACATTTGTGCCGATATTTGCAAATTAATTGCATAGTCAGAATTTGATTCGTAATATTTAACGTATAATGAATAAAATTATTATATTCCATATTTTTTCAAATGGAATGTATTGATTAAAAACAAATTATTGGATTTGTATGATTACTAATTTTAAGACTATCACGACTATAATATACATTTAACAGGTACTGAGAAGAAATATTGAAATAAAATAATTTTTTATATAACATCATTTATTAAGAGATAAACTTTAGTGTTCATTATCAGTTACGATACAAAAAAAATCACATCACATACAACCCTACCCACATTATGTATGATGTTCCCGTTTCGTTCAAAACATTAGTCAATGAAAATTGATAAACATCGTAGATCAAAATATTCTTAACCAAATGTTTTTTTTCAAATTTACCAATTTAGCTACGACATTATCAAATCGATAAATATGAAATTGACATTGGACATACATATTTTAAATTATTATATCAGTAAATTGATGCAAGCTTACATTCATTGTAGGTATGAGCTATATTATGAATCATTTAATAGCCCCATATAGGACAAAACAGAAGAGAAAAATCAACTCTTCACGGAAACGATTAACAATCACACTGTTGACTCATTGAACGTTTTGATATATTGTGTGGACCTGCTATTCTCGAAAGTCGGAAGGGTCAAGTCGAATCACTTGAATTATCACTCTTGATGCGGTGGCTTGTACATACATACTAATAATATGCTTGAAAGTGAAGATGACGCCATCTAAATATCATACATGCGTATGCATACATATTTTTTCCTCTCACAACTACCACATCTTTAGGATCTTATTCAAAGATATGATCGCAAGATTAAAGGCGCTTTTAGCACTTTCACAGCTTTGACTATTCCTTAAAGTTTATTATCGATTTGTCTCAACGTCATTGCTATATGTCTTATTTTAATACCGTAATTTTTCTCTCTTCCTCTCTTGAATTCAACGTGCCTATGCATTAGAATTTTATTTTCTCTCTTTGTATTTTTTTCATGTATGTGTTTGTGTGTGTGTGTTTACTTGTATAAAAAACGCGTGTGTAAAATAATTGTGATAAAATTACAATAAAAATAATTAAAGTATAGCTTAGCTTCTTGTTATTAAGCTAACTAAAATCATTAGTAAATCATTCAACATATTATTCAATATCCTCCTGTCTCTTTAGCTTACACATTTATCGCCTAAGACAATAAATTAAAACAATGATAAATGTATGGTTAAAATTTTTCGTAATTATAGAAAATAAAAATTTTGCAAATCATTTTAGAAATATTTATGTATAAATATATATGTATATACATATATGTATATGTACATAATACTGCGAGCTCCGCTTGCCGATACATCACCATCTCGCAGTCAACGCTATATTACGAGTCAATCAGACACAGATACAAACGTACACATAAAAGTACAAAATTGCAATTAAACTCTTAAATAGCCCTTACGGGTTATTTATAGTCATTTTGCCAACAAAAATAAGAATATCGAGTTTCCCAGTAATAGCAAAATTACTTTTGAATCTTTTATCGATAAATTTCTTTTTATTCTTTCCCTTTTCTTATACAAATGCACACAAACGGACATCCGATCGTTATCGTGCATATATGCTCACACATACAGACACACACATGCTTATTAGCTCGTTACAATCGATGATAAAGGTACATATTGTTGTAAACGCAATTCCACTCAACGCTCCTGGCTTTTGCACTCTTTGAGATCGCTTGTCTAGAATTCGCAAGCACCGTCTTTGGTCATCTGATCGATGGCCAGTCTGCGATAATCGAGACGGTTGCTCACGAATCTCCACTCACTGTTTAATAACTTAAATAATAGATTAAGCCAACGAATTCTCCGAAGGCCGCGTGAAAACAGAGTTGCACAGAGGAGCATTCGAGGGAAACAATTAAATTTTGGAATTAAAATGATGATTGCACAGAGGAAGAAAAAGAACTGAGCAATCGTGAACGTGAGTGCAATTAACGCGTAGAGAGACACGAGGATTTTACAAAGTCAGAAATCAATATTTATTATTCTTGTCTTCCTACCTGTCAATTAGTTGGCGTATTGTGAGTTCTTGTTTCGAAAAACTAACGATCTGAACAATGAATAAGTGTATATGTACGAATAAAAAAATATCTGCAAAAACAAAACGCGTGTACACTATTTAATGAGGCGGCGGCGATAAATAAAAACTTTTGGATTTATAATAACTTATTATTGAAAAATCTGTACAAATTTGGTATAACACAGCATTTTTTTCACCTCAATAAAATATTGTCGTTTCAACTTTTTTAGATTATAATCTTGAATACATATTTGTTGAAAGTTAATTTTGAAAAAATTCAATAAAATGTAGATAATTATATTTCAAACTGAAATTTAAGACAATAAACAGCTTTAACGTTTCCTTTCCACTTTGATATGTCAGTACTAATTCCAGGAATAGCATTAGTTGGTCGAAAATGTTTTTTAACGTCCCATATAGTTATAGAGAATTAAAAAAAATTTATGTACTTGGTCGTGTTGCTATATTTATTTAAATACTGTGATTTTTAATTTCATCACAGAAATATAATCGTAATTGAATCATTTTTTCATCTGAAGTTCATTATCATTATTATCATTATTATTATTACTAAGATTATTCCAAACTCTGATGGACGCAAGATACTGCATTATGAAAATCACACATTCAATCGCTACATGTATACTTTCCATATGCAGGTCAATCAAAGAAAAATGCTACTTTGTAATAAAATTCTTTGTTCTTTTACAGATTAAAAAAATGTTGAGTCAAGTGTATTTAAACCATGTGATGTTTTTAATTAAATTTTTGCAACCTCACAATATAATTCATTTATCATTTGCAATGTGCAAATACGTTTTTCAATACAATATACAATAATCATTATGTACAAATCATACAATTATTTAATTTTATAATCCTATAAATTTGATTTGAGAAAGCAGCCTCTTCGTTAGGATTATTTTTTTTTTTTTGAATCACATGAAACCATAGTGAAAAAAAAAAAAAAAAATAATATAAACTTTTCTACGAAATCAAGTTTTAATTGTAATTTAAAAATCAAATCGCAACTACGTTGAAGTTAGTCATGAGTGTAGTTCATTTTGTATTCATAAATTACAAGTGAAATGTTTGTGCGACAAAAATGATCGACGATTAAGAAGAAACTGTTAAATGTAAAATTCTGATGTGTATCAGAATTTTCATTATAAATGATTCAACTATAAATTTAATTAATAAATACCTACTTAAATTAAAATCAACGAAGAAGCAACAATTCACAAATATAAGTTTTGTTTTCGCACAAATATCACTTAATACAGTCGTTTCGTCTGATAGAAATGAAAAAATTTTGTTTTAAAAATTCAGTCCTATTCGTTTATAACATTAGTTGAATAATAATAATAATAGATCTCTGCCTGCAAAGCTAGCTAATAATTAAAAATTGATCACATATCAAATAAATATTTACACAATTAATTGAAAAAACCTATCTCCCTCTCTTTCTTTCGCTTTATTTTTATTTTCACAAATGAACGCGTAATGACGAATACAATGATGAATTGTTAAAAAAATGGAAATAAAAAAATACAATTATCAGCGACAAAATTGATTTGAACGCACAAAATTTATCTACAAAATTTAATCGATAAACAACGGCCCCTCCTTTCAGTTGGCTCGAAATAAACGTTTACGATTTGCAAAGCTACACATATATTCCTCATTGTCAGTTCATTTTTGCCCCCTCACTACTAAAGAGTAGCTCGCCAGTAACCACTTTCTCATCATATTCTCTTACGTCGCACAATTTATAATCTTCTACACTTACGTGAGTAGTGTTTATTCGAAAAGTAGAGTCTATGCAAGTCGACGACGACAAAAACATTGACAGCTGATCCCTGATTGCTAGTATCGAACGATGTCGCTCAAGTCGAGAAGATCGAGGTTCTTGGGGTAAAACGATGCGGTGCTTCGGTAGCCTCTCGTTATCTGTCTCAAATGGTGCACTGGTGTTATCGCTGTCACCGGGCCCGTCGCTAAACAACAAGCTTGCTCGAACGCTGAACAGCTGCCAATCAGCGGGCCTGGCTAGTTAGGTCATGTAGAGCATGACGGCACGCAGCGCATACAACAGTTCCGCCTGCATTCGAGCCTCCAGAATCATAAGGCTGACATGAATCTGTTAATGAATTTTAATTTCGTTTGTAAGAAAAAAATGCCGCTGTATATGTTCGTGGTGGGATGTAAATGTTTACTCGACAACAATAATGACCTTTTCGCTGTGCTTGAACTCGCGCATCACCCGATCGTAGTCCCTCTTGGTGACGCGCTCCGGGTAACAGACGGCGTTCTTGATGAATGTCTTGAGACTGCTCTCGACCAACTGGTTGATCTCGTTGTAATCGTAGTCGTCGTGCATTATCCCGAACATGCACTGTATGTAGTTCCAGATGGCCCGTCGGAAGCGCGACGTGTCGACCCGACTGTGCGTCCCCATGGTGTAGTAGGTCAGATTGTAGGCCGTCTTGAACTTGTCGTCGAGCAGATTGCCCACGTCGTTGTAGAGCCTGTTCACCAGCGAATAGCCGTGATCGTCCCAGGAGTAGTCCTGCACGCGGAATATCGGTATGTCGTTGAGCTGACCGCGCTGAAAGTTATTTGAACGATTATTATTATTATTATTATTATTATTATTACAACACAAAGCTGGAAGAAAACGAAAACAAAAGAAGGACCAAACGATGGAGGGGGGGGGGGTACCTTGGCAAAGTCCTGGTAGACGTAGCTCGGGTCGTCTATGAACAGCCCGACGTCCGAGTCGAGGAGCACGCTGTTGCGCTGGGGCGCCGCGGCGAGCTCGGCCGACTGGGTCTCGACGCTCTCGAAGCGCTTAGATAGCTCCTCCTGGGTTATACTGTACGACTCGTTCTTCTCCGAGAGGCGCTTCATCCGCTCCATGAGGGTCTCGACTCCGACCTCCTGTTCCCCGCAGGGCGACGCGGGCGGCGAGGGTTGCTGCTGCTGCTGCTGTTTCTTGCTGCCCTGCCGGCACACGAGGCCGTTGGGCATCATCATTATCTGCTTGGGGGGACTCGTGCAGCAGCCGCCGAGCAGCTGTTGTTTGTTGTTCTGCTCGACAGTCTGGAGGTTCGCGTTGGCCGGGACGTTCTCCTTGCACATGAGGTGGCTCGCGGCGTCGTCGAGTTCCTCGTTCACGCCGCACGAGAAGACAAAGGACGAGAGCGCGTGGAAGTGCGCCAGTAGAACGATGGCCTGCACCACCTCGGCCAGGGACCAGCTGTCCGAGCCCTTGGTCAGCTTCTGCACGGGAGGAGGGGGCAAAGTGAGGATGAGACTTGATCCGAGGTGGTAATTTTACCACGTTTCTGTACGAAACTTACCTCGATGTGGGTCTTGTTGAGCAGCCAGGGCCTGTGCGCTAGGATCTTGTTGATCTCCTGGAGATCCTGGAGCTTGCTCGGCATGGACTTGAGGCCCTGCAGCCAGGACTCGTCGCCGCCCTGGCGCAGGAACTCCGACTTTTGCAGGTTTATCAGATAACTGCACTGATGCCTCGCCGCCGCCTGCAAATATACAAGTACACCCATGCACGTGATTATCGTACGCTGCGAAACGTTTTGCGTCGTAACTATATATTGGGTGATGTGACAACGAGTCCGATGCTCTCGTTCGATTTTTCTACGCGGCCGTTGCGTCATTCATCAGTTTTTTCACACTTCTGTAAGTACTTGCTGCAATGTTGCCGTTCTCACTGCAGTTAAATTACGAAGCCGCAAAAATACCCTGGCTATTACTTATTAATCCAAAACTATAAATACTCATTGGTCACCCTTTGCAAAAAAGAATAAAGAGCGTATAAACAATTTTCAGACTCGAATAGCTTGTTGAGCTGTTGGAAATATTCACGAGTGATGAATTTTTTAAAATTTTTATTCACACAGGAGAATCCAACAAAAATTGCGATTTGGGTAAAATCTGAATCATGGGTCAAGATTACAGAATAGTGTCAAAGGAGTAGCCAAGACACTAAAAAAAAAAAAAAAAAAAAAAAAAAAAAATAAAAAAAAAAAAAAAAAAACACAGAGAAAAAAAAAAAAAAAAAAAAAAAAAAAAAAAAAAAAAAAAAAAAAAAAAAAAAAAAAAAAAAAAAAAAAAAAAAAAAAAAACCAAGATCGGAGCACTTCGCCAAGGCCGCTCGGTTGGCGGAAAAATCGGTGCAGAGGGTATTGATTCGAGTCACCGCTCGCGATTGCGTAATAATGCCGAGCACCTCGAAAGGAAAAATAAGCCGATCGCCTCTTCGTCCCGCTCGACGCGCATCGCAGTGCAGGCGAGCGAGGAAACTCTATCGCCAAAAGAGCAGCAGCTACTATAACTTATTACACGCGATCAATTGTCGCGAACGCTGCGACCCCAAAAGGGGGCGGGTCCCCCCCCCCCCCCCCCCCTCGGCCAGCGAGCGATTTACAAGTGTTTAGCAAAGTCCGCGCGCGAGAACCTGTTTTTCAGACGCGCGCTATCTTATCGCCATCATCTCGGACGCGGATTTTTCAGCACCGATCGCGCCTATTTTCGTCCCGGGTCCGCGCCTTTTCTCCCCCAGCGCCGCCTATCTCTGTCCCCGCGATCGACTGCGCGCGCGCGAAGATTACGTTATTTTTTTTGCCAAGATCGCGGCTATTTATCTCGCGCCATCCGATAACCGAGGCGGGGACATTGTTAATAATACCCGCATCATCGGCCCAACGCCGCGCTCTTTAGTCCGCGGACTGCGCATCGTTATTGCGTTATACGCGTGGGGGGGGGGGGCTGGCGAAATTCGACCAGCGCGGTTCGGGAAATTTCTAGACGAGACGCGAGAGTGTCTTACTCGCGTTTTTTCATTTTATTCCTTCTGCCTTTCGAATGGCAAACAAGACCGAGCCGCGCGACCAGACAACAACGCAAAGGCGGCGAGCGCTCTAGTTTTTCCCACGCAATTACAATTTCCCCGTCGCGACCTATTCGCTTTTCCCCCTTTTTTTTTTTTTTCCATGGTAATGCGCTTTTTGACTCATCGTGCCTGTATCGCATTCGAGAGGCCCGCACAGTGCCGCGCGAGCTCGTGTACATCCTCGTTGGCGCGACACGTGCTCAGACGTTTCGAGTAGGTATTGCGGTCCGTGCAACTCATCATTATCATCGTCATCGTTGAATGCTGTACATTCGCAAGTGTATCGGAAAGAGAGGGAGAGAGCGAGACGAGGATAAGAATCTCTCTCCTCTCGAGCTTCGGAGGAATTTTAACGTTCGAAGGCAGTGTACGAGGCTGAGCTCCGTGAATACGTGTAAAAAAACACCGACGATCGCGATAACGGCTCGCCGAGCGGGCGACGAGAAAAACAACGCGCGATAATTGGCGAACGCGCGGGCCTATTTTTTCCCGAACGCGTCGCCGATCGGGCCGAACGAAATTTCGCGCGGCGTCGGCCGGCTTATCTCCGCGGGGGGGATCCAGCCGCGAAAACAATTTTTCCCGTCGGCAGGGACAAACAAGACGCGCGCGCTCGTCCAATCGTGCGTTTTACTCGACGTACGCACCGCGCGCGATAAGCCCGCCGGAAACCCGCCGGTCGGATCCTCGTCGATGCGCGATGCGCGGAGCGAAAAGAATGAAATAAAAAAACAGAGGGGGGAGCTTCAAGGCCGCTTCTTCGGGCGCCGGAAGAGCGAGAGAGGCGAGACAGTGTGGCTGCGGTGTGCCTGTAATGACGGGTAGTTCGGAAATCGGATGAGAGTTTATCGCCGAGACCGTTCCGATGACTTTTGACACCGTCGCGCGCGCGCACGGCTTACAGTTTGATATGTTTACACTCGCGCCAAGTGCGGTAGGTTGGGATCGCTGCGGCGCGAAAGAAAAAACAACAAAAAAATCAAGAAACGCCGGTACAATGAACGAGAATGGTGGCTGCGATAAACAACCGCCGACGGGCCGGTCGATCTTCGCGCGATTGATTTGCAAACAATGGGCAGGTTTTTTTCTTTCTTCGTCAATTACGAAAGACGATGAAAAAAATGCAATCGATCGAGGCCAACGAGGAATTCCCTCGGGCAGCGTATATATTATGTCATGCATATTATGATTCCGAAAACTAAAGAGATGGAGGGTGGGTAAATAGTAATTATATAGTGACTCACCATGATGGCTATGAGGTGGCGGTAGTCGTAGGGTAACGGCCCGTCGCCCCGCAGGATGAAGTTTTGCGTGCGCAGGAACTGCTCGAGGTAGGTGGGATGCGTGCATATGACCCTGACTACGTGGTCCAGCCTGTTGTTCTGCATGAACGCCTCCATCAGCAGCATGTGAGTCTGGAACACGAGAAACGAGGAGGCCATTAGGTATATACCGTGTCCGACAGTTTTTTGGGGTATCGCGCGCGCCGGATGTACATATTTAGACGCACAAAAGGGAATAATGCATCACGCAAAGACGTTGGAATGCAAAAAAGGTAACAACAACAACGACAAGTCGAGTCGACCAAAGAAAGAAGGGACTGCGCGCCAATTGCCCGGCCGAGGACTCTGTCAAGGGCGCGAGTGCACTGTAATATAATCAAGTACTTATATGTATACAGCCGTAAACGCAAAACAGGGCAGCCATTGTACGACGCGCGCTGCTGACGTGATCCCGCTCACGTAGACCATCCGCCGATCGGATCGGATGGACAGCGGCCGAGCGAGCCGGCTGCAGAGGTCGAGCGAGGGAGCGACGGTTTCCCAAAAGAGACGGAGAGCCGATGCGCATAAATCACGCGAGACGCGCTCCCGGTATAAGGTGTCCCCCCCGTATCTTGGAATCACGGGACGGTTCGATTTTTGACGGAGCGATATTGTCGCCCGAAATATACGTAAAGCAAGAGACCGCGGGCCAAGACGACGACACGCGCCGCTCCAGAGATTATTTTGGCGGTGCTCCGGATTTTATTTTCGTGCACGAGTATAGTATATTGCTACCACAACACACGCAACTTGCGCGCTTTTGATACTGGCCGTAAAATGCCGAGAATCCTCTTCCCCCGCGATCACCAACCGACAGCTGATCTGCGGTCCGTACAATGCGCGATGATGATGATAATAATAATGATAACAACAACAACAACAACAACAAGAATATCACCCGATCGCTCGGTGCGCTGTTAATTTATCGCATTGCACTTGCCGAGGAAACGCGCGCCGGTTATTACACCTATAATATATGCAGCACGATTGTTGCCACCAGAGTCTAGGCCAAGTTTCTCACACCCCTACTCCCAGCACGTGTCGTTCGTCGTCTGGTCGCGCAACCAGGTGTTTTTATTGCATCATTGAATTCGTCGTCCACTTCCTGACGATTGCGATCCTAATAACGCTATTGCCGGTGGTCCTTTTGCACGAGCACCACTTGGTAGTACTCGAACCATCCCTCACTACGTACATCAAACGGAAAAGTTCTATATACTTATGAGTATTGAGATCTCGCAGCGGTTCTGACTCTGCAGACTCGACGATTATTCTCGAGTTTCGCAACGCGCTGTTTCACATTTGAATATCATCAGATCTGACGATACGTCTCTGCCCGCGAGCACGAAAATGCACGTCAGAGCGCTAATAATTTTGTAATCGGTGTTTGAACCTGTCCGAACGCTGGCTGGTCGTTGGAAGAAATTTTTGAAAAAGACAGCGATCAACAGAACTGACGATAACGATGATCGCGAGAAGATTGACAAATAATAGTATAGCCTGCACGCGGGGATGCGGATACGCGCGGATCTTTTGTGTACACAGGTATACGATACCATACGATAATACCGTTCAGACCATTACCCCCAAAAATACATTAATTTAATGGATTATTCACCTTCTTTGAACGTGTAGGCGGCGAACGTACGTACAGCTTATTTTAAATAACAGGTGTAACGTCACGTCATTGGGAATTTTTGTTGTTGCCGCGCGCAAATAGATAATTATACCTTCAGCTTGGTCGTCGAACTCTCCACCCCCCCCCCCCCTTGCCGCTGTTTGCGCGCGACCGACATACTATTTTTACTAGGAAAAATTAGAGGAGATAAAAAAATAATTGTCACCTCGCTAATCGTTGTTAATTTTCCGATACTTCGGATGATAAGATTTTCCAAGGAAATGAGAAGAGAGGGAGGGAGGGGGCTGATCAGGAGAACAGGCGCAACCACTCATAACCGATCGATCGCGATGATCGACAGTGGCAGACAAACCGGTGTCTCTCGACAATATGATACACCGAAAAAAACTCCACGTAACTTTTGTTTACACGAACCGATTTTAATCTCATTACGAAATTTCCAGGCGTAGCGCGTGTCGCGTAGCCCCGCAGCTTCGGCCCTCTAATCTCCCCGATAAAGTGAAAAAAAATGCCCTCGATCAGCGATGTTCACGTGTAATTTCAAGTACTTTTCCGTTTTATTTTATTTTATTTTTTTTTGCGTCCACCAGTGAGTCACACCGGTGTTTCCTCTCCCCTGCGATTCGACATAACACGGTTTATCTCCGTTTTACGGTTTGCGCGCGTTCAACTTGTTAAATTTACACCCGCGACGCGCACGCTATTTAACGCGCGCAACTTAGGGGCCGAAAAAAAGAAGAAAAAAAAAAAAAAAGGAAAGACGAGAGGGAGGTGGAAAAATAAACGAGAGCGAGAAACCCAAGACAATGCGCACTTAAAAGTCCATAAAAAGTGTTTTGCACGGCCGCGGTGAAGCGAGAGAGGGAGAGAGAGAGAGAGAGAGCGTGGATATACGTGTTTTCGCTCCGCAATGAACGAGCGGCGGAAAACATGTATACCCTCGAGATTTCGAAAACAGAGAAAAACAGCAGATAGTACACATTATACCCCACTGCATAGTAGGTTTAGTGGCTTTTTTCCCTGACGGTACGGTCGAGAAGAAAAAACTAGGCAGGCCGGTAAAACCGTACCATAGTGCAGCACTGAAGGATCCTGCATGGTTGAACGATAATGGCCGAACGACGCGTACACTTGTACAACACTGCCATCGCAGCCGTATATATATATGTACTGTTATACACGTAGACACCCACACCACAGCCAGAGACAGAACTGCACGTGGAAGCTGCAGCGGAGCTCCGAGATGTCTCGGGAGAAGAGAGCGAGAAAGGCGTGCAGCGGCAGCCGAGGCGGCGATATCTCGGCCGAGTGGCGCATGCATATAACACACACGGAGCGCAGATGGGAGAGTAGCTCGTCGAATAAACAGCCGCATAAATTTTAATGGAGGCTTGCATTTTTAATCTTCCTCTCCTCCTCTCCTCCTCCGAGATATTGTGTGCTCGCGTGTATGGACGCCCCGAGAGCCGATGGCCGAGCCAAAACACGACGACGCGGTGCATGCAGCAGCGAGCCATCAGGCACAGCATGTATACATGTATATTATGGAGGAGTGTTCGGGGGCTCTCTCTCTCTCTCTCTCTATATATATATACACACGTATGCACGTATTTTATGATACGTGGTGTAACACAGAGGCGGAGGCATTGTATACGAACGCTGTATGATAGTACAGCCGCGCGAGAGGGAGAGAGGAGCGGAGGGAGAGGTCGGATGATGTGCCGCTGTATAGAGCTATCGCGTATGCGCACGCACGTTCGTACGCGAGCGGCGAGCGGCGAGATTTCGCGATCGAGAGACTCCCGACAATGCCCATTTAAATCCGCGCTTTCGCATATAATGCATACCGCGTGCAACGTGTGTATACTTTTTCACGCAACCCTCTCCCCGACCTTTTTTTTTTTTTTTTTTTTTTTCTTTCTTTCTTTTTCTGTCTTTTTTTCTTTTTTTTTGTGCGTTCTATTTCTT